>UCOL01004303.1:0-15160 GCA_900474335.1 Ormyrus nitidulus
CTCCTCTATCCAATGGTGTGGAGATTAAACGATGGTTGCTGGGCATGGTGTATATGATTCGATCACGGTTTCTATCTTCTCGCCAATGCTCGTATCTTTCCGTGCGAAATCGTGCTTTATCGTCGGCTGTTGTAGACTGGTGCTACTGCTGCTGCTGCTCACTTCTTTGTGATTGAGCTACCTGTTTTTCACAGTTCTGCCCCATGTTGAATACTAATCTTCTCTCGTTAATTCACTTTCTTAAATACTAATAATTATATTTTAAGGGAGGAGGGTGAATAAATTGAGAAAAAAATGAATTTATGTATTTTACATTTTTAAATAATAAAAGATACATTTTTCTTATTACTATAATAAATAGTGCAACTTGGATTTAGATGAATGATGACACAGGCCTGCTCAGTGCGAGCTGCCCCGTGGAAATACACTTATGCTACGTTTTTTCTTTTAAATTTACGTATTACATTTTTATAAAATTTACCTACCAACGCGTCTTTACTGCCACTATTTCGTGCAAAAAGTCGATAGTACTCAAATAAAGTACAGCCACTACACGTGTAATTCAAAAACATAATGCACTGTTCTCCGCAAACTTCAGAATCATCGCTTTGTAACTTTTTTCTATTCCAATGTTATCGTTCGCAGTTACTTCTGAGTCTGGCGCGAATCCATAGCTGTATTGTTGAATTGAGATTGGCGCGACTCCATAGCTTTCAAAATATACTCCGATTCTGTTCGAGTCTATGTGAATTTCAATCCAATGCGAGTATGGCTTGTCGTAGGTCTGGCTTGAAACAGGTATCACAATGAAACGGCATACCGATCAGATTATAAAGCCGGCGCCGTGGCTCGGAAATAGGGGAGAAGTTGTGATGTATTCGCGCACAGCGACTATACCGTGGTCGAGGGCATCACGCATGCGCTGCGTAACTCGAGCTGTCCCGAACACGGTGCTGCGGCTGCCGCTGCTATGCGGGGCCTTTTATTCTCTGTGCGCCCTCCGACTTGAGCGCACATGTATATTATTGCCCAATAGACATTACACTAGTATGTTATTACAAATTTTCTTATTATTTCATCACTCGCCCACGCGCCTTGACCACTCTGTGTATATATAGCAGAAACGAACGCTCCAGCTGTTTGAAACTCGGCGCGTCGAACGCCGTGAAATTTACGATCCGACGTCCCATTATACCTGACACGTACTTAGCCTTTTCATCGCCCCTTAAATATATAGAGTTGGCCTTTTTTGCTATATTTTGTAATTTAACTTTCATTTGACTTTCGTCGATATCCCCGTCAAACTAATGCAGACCGTGCCATTCACCGTGCAATAAATTTTTGTCTGTAGTACATCCTGAGGAAGCTCGTTGAAGCTGCAGGGTGGACGCACTACCCAATGGTCGTTTATCCGATCTTGGAGGGAAAATACAGCTACTTCTTTGGGTACAAATTTTTTATTCGCGTCACAGAAGCCTTGAATATCTATTGCAATAGTACATTGTGTACCAAGGGCGCAAAGCAGCATATTCCCGCCCGTGGTGCACGTCCCTAAGAGAAGAATTTGAAAAGCATTAACGTTTAAATGGGATTCACCCGTAAAGCGAGGTTGGAGAGGCCTGCTAGGAATTTGTACGCCGTCGACGTAAAGAGATAAATAATTGATTTCAAAGTTTTGAAAATTAAATGGATTATATCTACCGTTTCCATTGAAAGCTCTATTATCGATAAATCCAAGAATAACTCTTTTCGGCAGCTGACCGAGAATCGCGTTATCAATCGAATCGCCGAGGATTCCAGCGTGATTGGATATTTTGCTGTAGTCTTGGACAAAGCGTTGGCATGTCCGAGTAACTCCAGGATTTATCTTTGAGCGTCGAACAACGAGAGTTGCTTCTTTTATTTTTAATTTAAATTTACCATCACCGGAAAAGTCTAGGAAGCAAAAAGCGTCTTTGCTTCTCACTAAACGTACTCTCGGCTTATAATATAAAAAACTGCTGCTTTCTATCGAAGTTTGCGTGGCGGGCAATGTAAATAAATCCAGTTCGTTTGACATACACTCGCTCGAGTGCGTATTTAAGAACGCCATTGTTGGAAGGATTATAGTGTGTATTTTGGCCCGAAAATATCGGTTATATCTGAGTCTTTTTCCTCTTTCTAGCCGTAGTGTTTGACCATCTCTTTCTCTTCACAGTGCCTCGCTTCTTACGGGCCTTACTGGTGCGTCATCGTTGTTTTCTTAGACTGTCGTCTAGGATATTGTATTTGATGCTTCTAACCCGTGCCTTGCATGACGTCTTTAAGCTTATCGGCCGCTTTATTTTTAAAATTTTTGCCGACTCTTTGGCATGCGTCTTTATAGCTTTATGGAGATTTACTCCGTTATTTGCTACGTCGTCTAAAACATTCAGACCGGCACGCACAGCCTCCTTTCCAACTGCTTTAGCGCCAGATGCGACGTACGGAAGTATTTTGCGAAATAAACCGCCGAGCCACGCGCCGACACCTCTGCCGTGCTGATAAGTAGCTTCTGCAAAACATTTCTTACACTACCTCCCCCGATATGTTGATCGTAGTAACGTACGTAGTGATTCATGTTTTTTTTTTTATCTTATTTAACGTCGCTCTATTTATGATGCCAGGGCTTAAGAGCGACGAGGGTCATCGGACTGAATGTAGTGACTCATATTTTCTGTTTTTCTTCAGTAATTGCATTTGAATAAAAATAACCTTTTCAAACTTTGATTGACTGAGAAGTGATCTTCCATTATATTCGTTTTATTTATTTCATAAACTAAATCGGTCAAGTTTTCATAAACACCGCTTGGAAAAGGTTCCTGTTTTTCCGCATCACCTTCTTTCTGGCTTGAATATGGATCAATACTTCTGGCAGGGAATATGAATTTCAGCAATGCCTACCATCCAATTACCGTTTAAATTTATACCGCGCGACAAATGTGTATAGAAACAACTCATATTATCGGGAAAGTAAATCATACTTTCGAAATTCGTCGCTGACCGGTGAGTAGATCAGACGTGTTTGTCCTCGCTCTATTATTAAGGCACCTCTCTGCTGTATTTCTGCCTTCGGACCTTTTCTTGCAGGTCATCCCTGCATGCGCACTTGAGCAGGCCTTCGCAGCGTGTTTTTTCTCCGCTGGGGAGGACTGCTGACTGGTTTTTTTTAAGCAACTTCGAAAACAATTTTGAGATCAACCGTCGTTTCTGGTCGTCTTCATCACGCGCGCTGTCTCAAACATCAGACCTTGCAAAATCGGCGGAATCAACTCCGAAACAACGGAGGACCCAGCCACGCTGATCATCGCGCAAATCATCCGACAGCAAATCATCCGAGAGATTCATCGCTGCGCTTATTTTGGAGCCTCAAATCTCAACTGCACCTAAAGAACATTGGTCATCGCAACACCGCCAGGAACTGCATCATCCAGCCGGATTCAACTACTTCATTCGTCGACACCAGGTTGAAGAAGAGAATCTCTTCTCGATGTGCAGTGGCCGCGAAGATTGCAGTGGAGTTGTAAAGGCGAAAATTTTGAGGTTAGGCCAAGCATATATGTATCTCTCTTAAAGTGCGCGAAAACGATCGTTATCGTCCCTGCGTAGGAGTTCTCAAATTTTGCCACCAAGGTGCAGCTCCATCGGCCCTAGAAATCGGTTGGTAGAACTGATAGCTCAGCCACGTTTTCTGCGTGCGAATTTTGAAATTTCTATTGTAATCTCAAGCGCGCGAAATTTAAAACTTGAATTTTGGATATTTTTTTCCACATCAGTATTATTTCAGTATCATATCAGTATTACTCGTGTTCCTAGTCACTGATGTGTGTTTACTGTATAAATTTTGTAATTAATTAATTTATTTTTTGTTTTAATAATTAATAATTACTATGGTGCCATCATCCTGCATGAAATGCAAGAAAATTCCTCGCGCTAATGCAGTTATGCGAAGGTGTAAAGACTGCGACAGTCCATATCATAATGTATGCCATAACTGGTCACTAGTAGAGGGCACCAGTTACATCTGTCAAGTATGTCGCGTGAAGAAATTACTTAATACTTCGAAAGAGATTAAAAAGACTAAAAAGACTGAAAACATGACTAATAATAAAAGCAATAATAATAGTAATACTGGTAATGGCAATAATAGTAATCGTGATGTTAGGAATAAGAGTAAAAATAAGGACAATAGCAATAACGACAGCGACTAGGGCGATATTAATTCGATGTCTAAAAACTCTGACGCTTCTAATACTGAACTTTCTAATACTGCCGGACAATACTGATACTTATAACAATATTAAAAATAACAATAACACAGCTGATTTGAATACTGATATTACAAACACTGTAGAAGAATCCCTTAAGGATAATCTTACTACTTCGACGCCGGCCGTCTCTACCGTGAAGACTATTAGTAATAAGAAACACATCGCGAGTCATTCTTCAGTAGATTTAAGTGCGCTTCGTTATTGTACGCTACTATCATCTATTCTCGACCTGTTCAGTACCCAGTTTAATCTTCTTGAGAAGGCAGTGGGTGATCTTGAGTCTCGTCTAGTGGGGAAGCTTGATGCCATCAGCCAGGATTCGGCCTCGGCTTCAGCAGCACAGGTTCTGATTGACGGACTGGTCGATAGGGTTTCGTCACTTGAGGACAAAGTTGTTGGACAGACGTCTATACTAGAAGGTCTGCACAATGATCGCCTGCTGCTCTTGCAAGAGAATAGCATTCTTAAAGAGCAGCTTTCTGACTTATTGAATAAAATTGAAGCTCTAATTGACGGTGCTAAGTCTAGACGTGGTGATGGTGGATCTAGTCTTAATTCTAATAATAATAATAATAATAGTCATAGTAATACTGATGCTAATCTCTCTCATGTCTTTGTCTCACTCAGAGAGTTAGATACGACCGCCCGTAATGTAGATTTTAATATGAAAACAAATGGTGGCGCAGGGCCCTCCACGGCGGCTGGTACAGCATCGTCGTCGCAGAATCCGGACGGCTTTAAAGTCATAAACAATCAGCGGAGATCTAGGGGCCGTAAGCGCAACAAAGAACCTCCGTGAGTGGCTCTTCGGTGACCCAAGCGAATGGTGTTGAGAATTCCGCGGAAATAATAATTTCTAATGTATTTGATGGTTCCGAGCAAGAACGTGGTGACGTGGCCCACGCCATTCTCAGCACCATCCTACTTCGAGCGAAAAGATCTAGCTCGCAAGCAGATTGTCAGCAATTATCGCCATGGGTAGTCTGTCTCTCTAGTCGTAAGCTATTAGTGGATATTATGCGTGCGAAACACAAATTCACTGGATTGAATACAAGACATATTAACGTCTCGTCTTTGAATTCGGAAACGAGTAATAGCCTAATTCAAAGTAGAATTTTTATAAATGAATTATTAAGTAAAGAATTATTTCTCCAATTTAAAAGTCTTAAGAGTTTAGCACGTGGTTTGGGTTTTAATCATGTTTGGCATAGAGGCGGTCGTTTCCTGACTAAAAGACAAGACGGGGATATGTCACATTCGTTTACGACTGCAGCAGATCTGTACGCGATCGCTGCATCTTATGACAGTGCTACTAGTACTAATATTAATGTACATAAATTGATAGCGGTACAAGACGGTGATTATGTCGCAAACAATGCGAAATCATCGTGCAAAGAAGCGCGAACATTACCTAGTGAGGTTTGACTAGACGAGGGGAAGACGAAAGAGACAGAACGCGAGGGGTTAAGGGCGGGATTTTTAAATGCAACATCTCTCAACAAACATATGGAGATGTTTCGCCAATTTCTGGCGACTGCTCGTCCCATTTACCATCTCTTCGGCGTGGCTGAGTCGCGTTTCGGGTCAAACGTCGACGGTGTTTTCGCTCAGGTCGATGGCTACTCGGTTCTTCGGCAGGACCGGAATACCCAGGGAAGAGGTGTAGCATTTTTTATACACAATAATTACAAGGCGACCTTGTTGTGCTCATCATCAACCATGCAGGATGAAGGCAAACCAGGTATTCCCGAATACCTTATGTGTAGGGTGCAAAAGGTTAAAATGCCTCCTATTTTTGTTGCGGTAATTTACAGACCACCGGGTATCTCCTTTATGGGAAGTTCGGATTTAATAGATAAGCTAAGAACACACGCGGTAGATTATGACCATCGAATAATCATGGGGGATCTGAATGCGAATATGCTGTCGGCGTCTCAAGATGCGAACTTCATTAAAGACCTTGCCTGCGAGTTAAATCTTAAGTTAGTTGATCATGGCGCGACTCACCACGTCGGGGAATCTCACTGACGACAATGAAGTAGTGCTCGATGCGAACAACATGATGGCGACCTTTCCGAACAGACATAATATCATCGATGTCACAATTAGGGCCCCAAAGTCAAAATCTCCAGCTCTGAGCCCTTTCTTTTATAGAGATTTTAAAGCCGTCAGGCAAGAGGAGCTTCTGTCTCTTCTCGAGGCTTACGATTGGTCGACCATCAGTTGCCCGGAAAAGACTGTCGAAAGTAAATTAGATTCTCTTAGCCAAAACATCATGGCTGTTATCGACAGGCTTGCCCCTTTAAAGCAATTTAAACCTAAGAAGAAAGGATCACCACCATGGGTTAACGCTGAACTTGATGATCTATACATATAATCAACGTGATGCCGTTCGGCGGCGATATAGGCGGACCCGTGATGATAGGCCGTGGTCGGTGTTTCAGTCTCTCGCTGCTCGAGCAGAACAACGCACAATTGAAGCGCGAGAGGCCTTTATCCAAAGTAGAATCTCTGAAGCGTTGGATAATAATAAGAACATCTGGAGAGAGCTTCGAAATCTCGGGCTTTTGCCGATGTCCAGGGAGGAGCTTCACGGTTTTTCACCAGACGAACTTAACACTCATTTCGCTGGGGTCTCCGTTTCTCAGACGGAGCGCGACGCGGACTTACATGATATCTTACCGACGGCCAGTGATGATGGTTTCACTTTTCGTGAAGTCACTTTTTCAGACGTGGTCCTGGCCGTTGCACACTTTACTTCGCAGGCTAAAGGGGAAGATGGCCAATTCCATCAGCCGCTTCGGACTTTCGTCCAATTGCTTTGTTGTGCTTTTTTTCCAAGGCTCTCGAGAAGATTGTTCACGAGCAGATATCCGAATATATAGAGTCTAAAAATCTCCTGGATTCCCGCCAAACAGGTTTCCGGCTAAATCACAGCACGCAAACAGCACTGCTGAGTCTGTCAGAAGACATTAGGGCTGGTATCAACAGCAACAAGAACCTGCTCACCATCCTCCTAATGTTTGATTTCAGTAAGGCGTTCGACACAATTTCGCCCTCGAAACTTCTCCGTAAGCTAATCAGATTGGGGTTCTCTAGGTCTGTTCTTCTGTGGATTACGTCATATATTACAGGTCGTAACCAACGCGTGGTTACGAGTTCGAATGGCAACTCAGATTGGCTCACTACCAATCTTGGCGTGCCGCAGGGCTCAGTCCTCGGACCTCTTCTGTTTAGCCTTTATATTAATGATATTCGAGATTTTCTGGCTGACTTCAAAGGCCCAGAGGGGAAATTATCAGACAGTGTCGAACATTTGCTACATGCTGATGACCTGCAAACCTATACTCAGGTAACAAGGGACAATCTGAGTGAGGGTGTGGACCGCATATCGGCTGTTGCACGTTCGGTGTCGGCATGGGCATTTGAGAATGCAGTCCGCTTCAATGTTGGGAAAACTAAAGCTATTATTTTCAGTTCGGATTATAACATCAATAAAGTGCAAAGTCTACAGCTGGCTGGCATTGAGGTCGCGGACGGTGTTTTCGTTCCCTTCGTTGACACTGTAACTAATCTCGGTGTTATAATGGATTCAAAATTGACGTGGAAACCGCAAGTGGATGCGATTAGCCGAAAGGTTAATAGAGCTCTTTATGGACTCAGTGTACCACCGAGACACTGCGTAAGCAGCTGGCCAACGCTCTTGTCATCTCGCACTTGGATTACTGTTCTCCTGTATACCTTGACGTATCAGGTGAACTCAACACCCGTCTTCAAAGATTCCACAAGACAGATAGGAATTAAAAATGGAGACCAGGTGATGACCCAAAACCGGAAGGGACTTAGCAATGATACTTTGAGGAATGCCATCTTCCCCTTTAGCCTGCGAAGTAAAGTGTGCAACGGCCAGGATCACGTCTGAAAAAGTGACTTCACGAAAAGTGAAACCATCATCACTGGCCGTCGCTAAGATATTATTTAAGTCCGTGTCGCACTCCGTCTGAGAAACGGAGACCCCAGCGAAATGAGTGTTAAGTTCATCTGGCGAAAAACCGTGTAGCTCCTCCCTGGACTTCGGCAAAAGCCCGAGATTTCGAAGCTCTGTCCAGATGTTCTTATTATTATCCAATGCTTCAGAGATTCTACTTTGGATAAAAGCCTCTCGCGCTTCAATTGTGCGTTGTTCTACTCGAGCAGCGAGAGACTGAAACGCGGACCACAACCTATCATCATGGGTCCGCCTATATCGCCGCCGAACGGTATTACGTTGATTATATAGATCATCAAGTTCAACGTTAACCCATGGTGGTGATCCTTTCTTTTTAGGTTTTAATTGCTTTAAAGGGGCAAGCCTGTCGATAACAGCCAAGATGTTTTGGCTAAGAGAATCTAACTTACTTTTGACAGTCTTTTCCGGGCAACTGATGGTCGACCAATCGCAAGCCTCGAGAAGAGATAGAAGCTCCTCTTGCCTGACGGCTTTAAAATCTATAAAAGAAAGGGCTCAGAGCTTGGGATTTTGACTTTGGGGCCCTAATTGTGACATCGATGATATTATGTAGAACACTACTGCATTGTCGTCAGTGAGAATCACGTCAATTCATGTGTGAGATTCCCCGACGTGGTGAGTCGCACCATGATCAACTAACTTGAGATTTAACTCGCAGGCAAGGTCTTTAATGAAGTTCGCATTTTGAGACGCCGACAGCATATTCGCATTCAGATCCCCCATGATTATTCGATGATCATAATCTACCGCGTGTGTTCTTAGCTTATCTATTAAATCGGAACTTCCCATAAAGGAGATATCCGGTGGTCTGTAAATTACCGCAACAAAAATAGGAGGCCTTTTGCACCCTACACATAAGGTATTCGGGAATACCTGGTTTGCCTTCATCCTGCATGGTTGATGATGAGCACAACAAGATCGCCTTGTAATTATTGTGTATAAAAAGTGCTACACCTCCTCCCTGGGTATTCCGGTCCTGCCGAAGAACCGAGTAGCCTTCGACCTGAGCGAAAACACCGTCGACGTTTGACCCGAAACGCGACTCAGCCACGCCGAAGAGATGGTAAATGGAACGAGCAGTCACCAGAAATTGACGAAACATTTCCATATGTTTGTTGAGAGATGTTGCATTTAAAAATCCTGCCCTTAACCCCTCGCGTTCTGTCTCTTTCGCCTTCCCCTCGTCTAGTCAAACCTCACTAGGTAATGTTCGCGCTTCTTTGCACGATACATTAATATTAGTACTAGTAGTACTGTCATAAGAAGCAGAGATCGCGTGCAGATCTGCTGCAGTCGTGAACGAATGTAACATATCTCCGCCTTGTCTTTTAGTCAGGAAACGACCGCCTCTATGTCAAACATATTTAAAACCCAAACCACGTGCTAACCACGTGCTAAGACTTTTAAACTGGAGAAATAATTCTTTACTTAATAATTCATTTATAAAAATTCTACTTTGACGAGAATTAAAATATGTCTTGTATTCAATCCAGTTAATTTGTGTTTCGCACGCATAATATCCACTAATAGCTTACGGCTAGAGAGACAGACTACCCATGGCGATAATCGCTGACAATCTGCTTGCGAGCTAGATCTTTTCGCTCGAAGCATACGCGTGGACCAAATGTCGTCCCTAGTAACTGACGGCAGGATGTTGCTGAGAATGGCGTGGGCCACGTCACCACATTCTTGCTCGAAACCGTCAAATACATTAGAAATTATTATTTCCGCGGAATTCTCACTCTCTTTGGGTCGCCGAAGAGCCACTCACGGTGTGAGAAGGTTCTTTGTTGCGCTTACGGCCCCTAGATCATCGCCGATTTTTGATGACTTTAAAGCCGTCCGGATTCTGCGACGACGATGCTGTACCAGCCGCTGTGGAGGCGCTTGCGCTACCATTTGTTTTCATATTAAAATCTACATTACGGGCGGTCGTATCTAACTCTCTGAGTGAGACAAAGACATGAGAGAGATTAGCATCAGTATTACTATGACTATTATTATTATTATTATTAGAATTAAGACTAGATCCACCATCACCACGTCTAGACTTGGCACCGTTAATTAGTGCTTCAATTTTATTCAATAAATCAGAAAGCTGCTCTTTAAGAATTCTATTCTCTTGCAAGAGCAGCAGGCGATCATTGTGCAGACCTTCTAGTATAGACGTCTGCCCAACAACTTTGTCCTCAAGTGACGAAACCCTATCGACCAGTCCGTCAATCAGAACCTGTGCTGCTGAAGCCGAGGCCGAATCCTGGCTGATGGCATCAAGCTTCCCCACTAGACGAGACTCAAGATCACCCACTGCCTTCTCAAGAAGATTAAACTGGGTACTGAACAGGTCGAGAATAGATGATAGTAGCGTACAATAACGAAGCGCACTTAAATCTACTGAAGAATGACTCGCGATGTGTTTCTTATTACTAATAGTCTTCACGGTAGAGACGGCCGGCGTCGAAGTAGTAAGATTATCCTTAAGGGATTCTTCTACAGTGTTTGTAATATCAGTATTCAAATCAGCTGTGTTATTGTTATTTTTAATATTGTTATAAGTATCAGTATTGTCCGGCAGTATTAGAAAGTTCAGTATTAGAAGCGTCAGAGTTTTTAGACATCGAATTAATATCGCCCTAGTCGCTGTCGTTATTGCTATTGTCCTTATTTTTACTCTTATTCCTAACATCACGATTACTATTATTGCCATTACCAGTATTACTATTATTATTGCTTTTATTATTAGTCATGTTTTCAGTCTTTTTAGTCTTTTTAATCTCTTTCGAAGTATTAAGTAATTTCTTCACGCGACATACTTGACAGATGTAACTGGTGCCCTCTACTAGTGACCAGTTATGGCATACATTATGATATGGACTGTCGCAGTCTTTACACCTTCGCATAACTGCATTAGCGCGAGGAATTTTCTTGCATTTCATGCAGGATGATGGCACCATAGTAATTATTAATTATTAAAACAAAAAATAAATTAATTAATTACAAAATTTATACAGTAAACACACATCAGTGACTAGGAACACGAGTAATACTGATATGATACTGAAATAATACTGATGTGGAAAAAAATATCCAAAATTCAAGTTTTAAATTTCGCGCGCTTGAGATTACAATAGAAATTTCAAAATTCGCACGCAGAAAACGTGGCTGAGCTATCAGTTCTACCAACCGATTTCTAGGGCCGATGGAGCTGCACCTTGGTGGCAAAATTTGAGAACTCCTACGCAGGGACGATAACGATCGTTTTCGCGCACTTTAAGAGAGATACATATATGCTTGGCCTAACCTCAAAATTTTCGCCTTTACAACTCCACTGCAATCTTCGCGGCCACTGCACATCGAGAAGAGATTCTCTTCTTCAACCTGGTGTCGACGAATGAAGTAGTTGAATCCGGCTGGATGATGCAGTTCCTGGCGGTGTTGCGATGACCAATGTTCTTTAGGTGCAGTTGAGATTTGAGGCTCCAAAATAAGCGCAGCGATGAATCTCTCGGATGATTTGCTGTCGGATGATTTGCGCGATGATCAGCGTGGCTGGGTCCTCCGTTGTTTCGGAGTTGATTCCGCCGATTTTGCAAGGTCTGATGTTTGAGACAGCGCGCGTGATGGAGACGACCAGAAACGACGGTTGATCTCAAAATTGTTTTCGAAGTTGCTTAAAAAAAACCAGTCAGCAGTCCTCCCCAGCGGAGAAAAAACACGCTGCGAAGGCCTGCTCAAGTGCGCATGCAGGGATGACCTGCAAGAAAAGGTCCGAAGGCAGAAATACAGCAGAGAGGTGCCTTAATAATAGAGCGAGGACAAACACGTCTGATCTACTCACCGGTCAGCGACGAATTTCGAAAGTATGATTTACTTTCCCGATAATATGAGTTGTTTCTATACACATTTGTCGCGCGGTGTAAATTTAAACGGTAATTAGATGGTAGGCATTGCTGAAATTCATATTCCCTGCCAGAAGTATTGATCCATATTCAAGCCAGAAAGAAGGTGATGCGGAAAAACAGGAACCTTTTCCAAGCGGTGTTTATGAAAACTTGACCGATTTAGTTTATGAAATAAATAAAACGAATATAATGGAAGATCACTTCTCAATCAATCAAAGTTTGAAAAGGTTATTTTTATTCAAATGCAATTAATGAAGCAAAACAGAAAATATGAGTCACTACATTCAGTCCGATGACCCTCGTCGCTCTTAAGCCCTGGCATCATAAATAGAGCGACGTTAAATAAGATAAAAAAAAAAACATGAATCACTACGTACGTTACTACGATCAACATATCGGGGGAGGTAGTGTAAGAAATGTTTTGCAGAAGCTACTTATCAGCACGGCAGAGGTGTCGGCGCGTGGCTCGGCGGTTTATTTCGCAAAATACTTCCGTACGTCGCATCTGGCGCTAAAGCAGTTGGAAAGGAGGCTGTGCGTGCCGGTCTGAATGTTTTAGACGACGTAGCAAATAACGGAGTAAATCTCCATAAAGCTATAAAGACGCATGCCAAAGAGTCGGCAAAAATTTTAAAAATAAAGCGGCCGATAAGCTTAAAGACGTCATGCAAGGCACGGGTTAGAAGCATCAAATACAATATCCTAGACGACAGTCTAAGAAAACAACGATGACGCACCAGTAAGGCCCGTAAGAAGCGAGGCACTGTGAAGAGAAAGAGATGGTCAAACACTACGGCTAGAAAGAGGAAAAAGACTCAGATATAACCGATATTTTCGGGCCAAAATACACACTATAATCCTTCCAACAATGGCGTTCTTAAATACGCACTCGAGCGAGTGTATGTCAAACGAACTGGATTTATTTACATTGCCCGCCACGCAAACTTCGATAGAAAGCAGCAGTTTTTTATATTATAAGCCGAGAGTACGTTTAGTGAGAAGCAAAGACGCTTTTTGCTTCCTAGACTTTTCCGGTGATGGTAAATTTAAATTAAAAATAAAAGAAGCAACTCTCGTTGTTCGACGCTCAAAGATAAATCCTGGAGTTACTCGGACATGCCAACGCTTTGTCCAAGACTACAGCAAAATATCCAATCACGCTGGAATCCTCGGCGATTCGATTGATAACGCGATTCTCGGTCAGCTGCCGAAAAGAGTTATTCTTGGATTTATCGATAATAGAGCTTTCAATGGAAACGGTAGATATAATCCATTTAATTTTCAAAACTTTGAAATCAATTATTTATCTCTTTACGTCGACGGCGTACAAATTCCTAGCAGGCCTCTCCAACCTCGCTTTACGGGTGAATCCCATTTAAACGTTAATGCTTTTCAAATTCTTCTCTTAGGGACGTGCACCACGGGCGGGAATATGCTGCTTTGCGCCCTTGGTACACAATGTACTATTGCAATAGATATTCAAGGCTTCTGTGACGCGAATAAAAAATTTGTACCCAAAGAAGTAGCTGTATTTTCCCTCCAAGATCGGATAAACGACCATTGGGTAGTGCGTCCACCCTGCAGCTTCAACGAGCTTCCTCAGGATGTACTACAGACAAAAATTTATTGCACGGTGAATGGCACGGTCTGCATTAGTTTGACGGGGATATCGACGAAAGTCAAATGAAAGTTAAATTACAAAATATAGCAAAAAAGGCCAACTCTATATATTTAAGGGGCGATGAAAAGGCTAAGTACGTGTCAGGTATAATGGGACGTCGGATCGTAAATTTCACGGCGTTCGACGCGCCGAGTTTCAAACAGCTGGAGCGTTCGTTTCTGCTATATATACACAGAGTGGTCAAGGCGCGTGGGCGAGTGATGAAATAATAAGAAAATTTGTAATAACATACTAGTGTAATGTCTATTGGGCAATAATATACATGTGCGCTCAAGTCGGAGGGCGCACAGAGAATAAAAGGCCCCGCATAGCAGCGGCAGCCGCAGCACCGTGTTCGGGACAGCTCGAGTTACGCAGCGCATGCGTGATGCCCTCGACCACGGTATAGTCGCTGTGCGCGAATACATCACAACTTCTCCCCTATTTCCGAGCCACGGCGCCGGCTTTATAATCTGATCGGTATGCCGTTTCATTGTGATACCTGTTTCAAGCCAGACCTACGACAAGCCATACTCGCATTGGATTGAAATTCACATAGACTCGAACAGAATCGGAGTATATTTTGAAAGCTATGGAGTCGCGCCAATCTCAATTCAACAATACAGCTATGGATTCGCGCCAGACTCAGAAGTAACTGCGAACGATAACATTGGAATAGAAAAAAGTTACAAAGCGATGATTCTGAAGTTTGCGGAGAACAGTGCATTATGTTTTTGAATTACACGTGTAGTGGCTGTACTTTATTTGAGTACTATCGACTTTTTGCACGAAATAGTGGCAGTAAAGACGCGTTGGTAGGTAAATTTTATAAAAATGTAATACGTAAATTTAAAAGAAAAAACGTAGCATAAGTGTATTTCCACGGGGCAGCTCGCACTGAGCAGGCCTGTGTCATCAATCATCTAAATCCAAGTTGCACTATTTATTATAGTAATAAGAAAAATGTATCTTTAATTATTTAAAAATGTAAAATACATAAATTCATTTTTTTCTCAATTTATTCACCCTCCTCCCTTAAAATATAATTATTAGTATTTAAGAAAGTGAATTAACGAGAGAAGAATAGTATTCAACATGGGGCAGAACTGTGAAAAACAGGTAGCTCAATCACAAAGAAGTGAGCAGCAGCAGCAGTAGCACCAGTCTACAACAGCCGACGATAAAGCACGATTTCGCACGGAAAGATACGAGCATTGGCGAGAAGATAGAAACCGTGATCGAATCATATACACCATGCCCAGCAACCATCGTTTAATCTCCACACCATTGGATAGAGGAG
>UCOL01004304.1:0-15235 GCA_900474335.1 Ormyrus nitidulus
CCCCCCCCCCGGTATACACGAAGACCGCCTGCAGTTTTTCGTGAAAAAAAAAGAAAAAAAAATAATAAAACAGCACGCGACGAGGCTCCGCTCCTTGCTCGCGCAGACACGCGCACACGTATATGTACAGCGCGCGCATATCTGCCCCGGGCGCACGTGCCGTCTCGAAGGCGGACGATAATTTCGGAGAGCTGAATGTCACGTTCGTTGCCGTTTTCTCTTATCGAGCGCTCGAGAATCTGCCCGCGCCGACGGAGCGGAGATATTCGGACGCTTCGCCGAACGCTGAGAGCGGACGAGAGAGAGAGAGAGAGAGAGAGAGAGAGAGAGAAGGAATATGTATGCGAGCGGAGAGGAGAAAAACACGCTCGTAAAGCTTTTGTTGGATTTTTTTTTTTGCTCTTTCTTTCTCTCTCTCTCTCTCCCCGAGCTGCTTTATCTTTTCGGACAAATTGAGGAATATACAAGCGCGAGAGCTTTTTTTCTCGCGAGTTTTGAGATTAGGCCCGGCCTTTGGCAATTGTTTCTTTAGTGTCGAGTACCAGGCTGATAACGGAGCTATTTAGCTGCGCGAAGTTTCTGCTTTGTGATAATTGAGTTTCTTGTAAGAAAGAATTAGTGCTCATTACAACGAGGCTTCGATGAAGTGTACTATCCTGTTCGCAGAGTTTAAAAATCTAATTAGTATTGGAAACAGCATCCTTTCAAGTATTTGATAAAATTGTAATTCAAAATTAATTACATGCAATAAATCGGTTAAATTATCTAAATTCTATAACCAATTAACATATGCATCTTTTATTAGATTGGATTTGCATATCTGCATAACAAACTTATCTACATCGATAAAACGATTGCAAATTTTTACAAAACAACAAATATTTTTATTTACTGCCCTGAAACAATATTTCCCACAGTTCGCAATCGACGGTCAATCGAAACAGCACTTAAACAGCCCATCTTTCCACATTAGATAACAATCATTCGTCGAGGCAAACGTCGCCGGTGCAGTTTCCAGTACATCAAATCCACATCGATCTCGCCCTCCCCCTCAAATCCGAGCTTTCCCATTCCATCCCCCGGTCAGATTCACACGATTCATTTCAATAAGCTCGGGAACTTTCCCCTCGTCGCCCATCATCGTCCGGATTTATATATAACGTCGGACGTCGCAGGTGAAGCTCGCGCCCAATCGAGCGACCAAAGCGAATTTCAAGCGCCATTTGAGCCCTCTCTCTCCCGAAGGGCGAGTTCCATAAATTTAGAAGAGGCTTCGCTCTGGCGCCGGACTTCTGTCTCTTCGTACGTCGCCCGTCGGCTCTCTCTCTCTCTCTCTCTCTTCCGGCCGGGGAGAGAGCGTATTTTTGCGCGGCGGCCGATGGCGCCGCGCGGCTCGGCTGGGATTCCCCCGAGTGCGCGGACGTTTTGCGCGCTTTTTGTCGGAGAGGCTACCGCCGCGGCTTCCTGCGGCGGTGCGGAGAACACGAGATGCCACCGCGGAGTCGCGAGTGTTTGAGATTATTTTGGCGTCGCGATTAAAGGAGTTGCGATGTGTGAAAGTT
Source organism: Ormyrus nitidulus (assembly GCA_900474335.1). Classification (NCBI taxonomy): domain Eukaryota; kingdom Metazoa; phylum Arthropoda; class Insecta; order Hymenoptera; family Ormyridae; genus Ormyrus; species Ormyrus nitidulus. The sequence goes on from UCOL01004304.1 coordinate 1,563, forward strand.
TGTTTTAAACGTTAAATATTCGCCAGTTTGCACTTTTGGGAGGTGAGAAAGTTGAACGGGTTGTTTACTCGTGTGTGTTATTAATGAAAGTGCGCTGTCGTATAAAAACATTTTAAATTTATATTTATATTCAAGGTTGTAGTAACACAAAGTATAATCCTGAATAAAATTTGCATCCGATAATAATTTTATTATTATATTCTTAAAAACAACAAAAACCTCTGTAATTGTAAAACAATCCAAACGATAAATTAATATTTATACCTTTTAAAATAAATAACTTCCTCTCGTTACATCTACCTTCTTATTTAAATAAATGACTAATTAAAGTATATATTTAAATTCCTAAAAATATCCAACCCACATTACGAAAATGATTATCGAACAATTAAAAGGCGCAAACAGCATTTTCCCTTTATTAATCACCGCTTATAACACCGTACCCTTTCCTCATAAACCGCCACAACCGCCAGATTAATCCCGCCGCATTACTCATTCAGCAGCAGCGGCACTCGGCGATCTGCAAAAAATGCCTCGTCGCGCGATTAATAAAGCGCAAAAAGAGGAAGCGCGACCGCGCCGCTCGGCGACGAGGGGGAGAGAAGAGCGCGCGCGATAATTAATGAAGATACGACCGAGAGCCGTAGATCGATCCGTTCGCATTGGTGCACGAGCACTGACAGATGTCGCGTCGCGCGTCTCGGCGTGGTGACTTTGCTCGTCGTGCGCGAATATTGGCCCGTCCGCCAAAATTCACGGGCTGCTAACACGGCGAGAGCGGCGCGATCGTCGTCGCGCTTTCCGCTAAGAAAAACAAGGTTTGAAAAATCGACGAGACCTGTTTCGGGAGACGAGGCTGCACAATTGCCTATATGTTTCTTGGTGCACAGCGCGCTACGTTGCTCTTGGTTAATTGCTTCAACAGAATTACGTAAGGATTTTTATTCGATTTCGTTTTGTTTCCTACCGTTTGGCTGGTAAATTGAGTGATTCCGCGTAACGTTACCGAGGAAACCGGACGCAATACTTTTAGTTTATCAGCTCAAATAAAATGTTCTCGCGATGAATTCTGATATCAAAAGGCCTCCCTCTCCCAAAGAGAAATCATATATTTTATCTCGAAAAGGAGTCACAACAATAAAACGACCCTAAACCATCCTTCAGCGAGCATTAGTCCCGATGCAGCGACGAAATTTGCTCCCCCCTTGACTCGCAAGAATGACTCTTGTTTTTATCGCGCTATCTGGTCCGGGCTCTGCATCCAGCTTCCCTCCCTCTCCCACGAATCGCGGCGCTCTCTTCACGGTATAATTTTTACAAGACCCACGTCGTCCGAACAGCCGATCGCGTACACACAGCTTCACCGACAATACGGCGAGGCAGATTTTCGGTACACACGCGGCACTTACGGCGCGTGCATCCACACGAAAAGGGGGGGGGGGGACGCCTGTACTCCGGTAAGGAGGAGCGCACAAAAGCCTTCGACAGCTTCTTCCGCGTGTAGACATGATCTCCGGCCTTTGTTCGGCCCGAGGAGACTTGATTAATGGCCGAGGATGAAACGACCTTCCTCCGACATTATTTTTCCCGGCGCGCTGTGCTTTTCGGGGATAAAAAATTAATGACGCCCCCCCAGACTGGAGATCGCGGGGGAGGCCGGAGCGGCTCCTTGGCGATTCAATTGAGTTCGGGAGAGAGAGCGGAAGGAGGGCCCAGCGCCGTGACTGCTCTGATTCTTTTCGAATAATTTCTGGAGCTATAGGCGGAAGAATAATGTATCGGGTTACTCTTCGCGGGAGGGGGATGATTGATTCGCGTGGCTCTGCAGAAATTTTCATCCCGCGCCGCTAATGATCGTTTGATCTTTATGGATGTTTTCTAAAGTGCTTTATGTTTGCGGACGGTGAATGGGTTGTTGTTGCCGAGGGATGATTTCTCGGGACAAAAGGCAGAATTTCGGCTCGGAAATCATCCGGGGATTTTAAGGGCTTCCTCGGTTTTGGGCGGTAATTAATTTTTGTCTTATTAATCGCGTATTGAAAACCTTCATGTTGCGCGATAATAAGGTTTCCCTGCCGGGGGTCGCGGGATTAAGCTGTAGACTGTAAGCTTTACTTTCGTTGTTTTGTCAACGTTTGATCTGAATTTATCAAGATCGAGATATACATCTACCCCTTTTTATACTGGTTTTAATACTATTCAAACGACAAATATTAGATTAATAAATCTCTCGTATAAAAGCGTGCAATTCTGACATTAATATTGCGAGTTCAAACTCGTGGTATTGAATATCAACGTAAATAAATCAATCGTCAAACATTGAACTTTTACAGACGATGATTACTCTACTACGACAAGCGTATTACACGGATTTAAAGCAACATCAAATCCAGGCCGATCTAATGAACCCCGCAATCAACCTGCTTTTAAAGCGAAAAAACCCATCATCCGCCATTTCCAGCGCAAAGCCAAGGGGAAAGTCGAAAAAAAAACCCGAACTTTAATAAAGCCCGGCAAGAAAATAATGGCCCCCGCAAAGGGCCCCGCAACAGCGCGGCACGTGCGGCACCTCCAATTCAATATTTATCCCGGTAATTAAACAGAGCCGCCCTGGCGAAAAGAGAGAAAGATGGCCGCCGGGATAAAGGGAGAGAGAGAGAGAGAGAGCGACAGCCGCCGGGATAAGCACCCCATATTCCACCTAAGAATTCTTAATTCCTCGTGCACCCCCGTCGACCGGTTCACCCCCCTCCCCCCGCCCCCCGACGGCCTGCTGCCTGCTCGGCTTATCGATCGGCTTCGACGCCTCCTCCTCGCTCTCGGCGCACACAGGCCCTTTTCCAACGTTATACACCACTTGCCCGTAACCGAGAGAGAGAGACTCGCACGGACGTGCTAAGCACAAAGCGGGGGAGAGAGCCGATCGGGGTGCCAGAAAGAAAGGGCTGACAGGTAGGAGAACAAAGGAAGCGGCGCTCCGTTTGCCCGCCGCGCGGAACGATGAAAATTAAAGGCCGACGATTGCTTTTGCCTTGTTCCGCGCCTCGTCGGGGAAGGTTAATATCGGTGATTTCGAGAAAATTTTGCTTTCGCTCGCGCCGATTTATCGTCCCTTCGTAAGGGCAAGAGCAATATCTCGAAAACAAAGTAGATAAAAAACTTGAGTAATACAGCAGCGTAGTTAAGGAAAGTGAAATAAAGCAGGGCCGATCGAAATCTGAAAATCTACAATGGCACAAAGCACATCCGAGGCCGTCGTCCACTTTCCCGTATATCGGCCCCGAGCTCATCCATCCCGCCGGCAATTTTTCGACAATTTCACGAGCCCCCGATAGGAACTTCCAGGCGACTAGGCAAAAAAGAAGTCGAGCAGATATATATCTACTCCCGGCTCCGTAGCAGAAACTCCCCCGATCGCCCGGCACGTGTCTCTCTCCGCTCGCAGGAAGTTTTCCAGATACAGCGCCGTGTTCTTTCCCGATCGAATCTGCGCGCCGGAAGAGCCGATCTATCGAAGTCGCCGCTTTTGTTCCTTTGATTTCATTTGGCCATCCGTGATTTATCTCTCTTCGTTTCTATCTCTCTCTCTCCTTTCCTCCTATTCCGCTGCTGCCGCTTTTCCGTGGGAGATTCGGCGTGCACAAATCACCGCCGACGGGGGGAGGAGGTACCCCGGAATTGTCTTTTGTGCGCCGCGCGCGGATGTAAGTATACGCGCTTTCTGCCTCTTTTTTATGGGCTTCCCCGGAGTGGAGCGCGCGGGACGTTTACTTATCGATGATTTATTTCCGCGAGCGGATGGGCCAAGATCGGGTGATTAACGAGCTCTCTGGCCTCCGCGACGCGGGATTCTTTTTTTTTTCTTTTTCATTTTTCAGCGGTTCCGAGATTGCGGATCGGTTTTGAAAGGGAAATTCGCTCTCGCGGGGAAGTTGGTTGCAGTAGTGTTGGGTTGTGGAATGTCCGTTTTATCGTTTTCAGAACGGGAGCGGTTTTTATTGGGAGCTGCCTTATTATGAAATAATTCAGGCGCGTTTCCTGCATGCGATTTAGTAATAAATTATTGAATTTACTTTACGTAATAAATATTTCAATTTACCAATGAAACTAACTAACTGGGTTGCGGTTAAGTTGAAAGTATTAATTTATGAAATACTCTATTAAACTAAAACGAAAGTAATAATACGGATTTGAAGTAATCAAAGAGTTGATTATTTTCCATATACATTTTCTTTAAAAAAAAAAAAGAAGTTTGCTTTCGGATTAATTAATTTGGAATAAGAAAATGGCAAAAAACGTAGTAAAAAGTGTTTACAAAAAATAATATTAAAATTTTAATGAAAACGGAAGTAGCCAGCCTTTGCCTCTAAAAAACAGTCGCAAAAAAGCTAGTAAAATTTCGTAAAATATTCCAATTGCAATGCAGACCAAAGCCAGAGGAAAAACCCCACTTATTTTAACTAAAAGCGTACACCTTCCTCAATAAAAAAGGCGAGCAGCGCTGTAATAGCCTTGAATAAGTTTTGAGCCAGAAAAAACCACGTCGGAGAGCCTTTAAACGGCAATCGATTTCAAATTACACTCGAAACTGTATAATCCAACGGGCCGCCGAGCGAAAGAAAAGGGAGAAAACACAAAGATTTACGATCCTTCGCGAGGCGGCCGATAAAAATCTCTCTCTCTCTCTCTTTCTCCTGAAACGAGACACTTTTACTCGGCTTATGAATATATATATTCCGCGATACGGGCAGGAAAACGCGAACTCTCCTCGTGGAGTCACGTGTACGCGGCTTTCTCGGAATTGTACGTGATTTTTCTTATCTAAGCCTCGATACATTTTAGCAATTATTTTTTTCTTTCTCCTGAAAGGAGGAGGAAGTGATTCAGTGGGAGAGAGGGACGAATAAATTGAATTGTTTTCTCTGGATTTTGCCTTGCTTTTATGAAACGAGGCCGAGATTAAGATTCGAATTTATTGTTTAAAACATTTATATGTATACGTTATTGTTCAATAAAAAAAATCACTTTAATAACAAACGATTTGTAAATATCGCCTTTATCTTCATTTATTTTTCGCATGAAAAACAATCAACACATTTTCATAAATATTTCGATAAGATAACATTGTCGCATCTTCGAAAGAAATGTTTTTTCTCCTCTTGTATTAATATAATACCAAATAAAAATGTATATTCCATGCAGATAATACTATATAACTTATATTGAAATAGAATCCAATAAACGCCGAATGTCATCAGCCAAGAAAATAAATCAGAGCAATTTTCCGTCCAAAAACAAAATCAGACCCAAACCTCCCATATCCCGTCAGCTCGCAAAAAATGCGCGAACCTCGAAACTTCGCTATCTCCCTCGGAAATTCCTCTCCCAGAAAAGCTCGCCCCTCCGTCATATGGCCGAAGGTATATATAAAATTATACATCTCCCCGGCCATCGATGCCCGCGATAAGGTAAACGAGCGCCAAGTGCGCCCACCCCGCTCTCCCCCCGTAAATTTACGAGCTTCAGTCCTCGTCGCCGAGGGGAGGGAGAGACGTCGCAGACGTGGCGCCGGGCGTCCCGACGCCCAGACTGGCAGGGGCCGCACGCACGTTGACCGTGAACCAGAAGCCGCGACGCCAAGGCGGAGAGACAGAGAGAGCGACTCTTTTCTTTCTCCTAGCCGAGGAGTCGAGCCAGAGGAGAGCTCTGGGTTTTATCTGGAGCTTGGGTGGTGCGCCTTTTGTCGACGGGCTTTTTTCTCGAGGATGGGTTGAAAGGACCGGATTAGGGGCTTGTTTATTTTCGGGATTAGCTGCTCTGCTATCTGTAAATAATAGCTGGTTAGGTTGGATTTTGTGCTCTGCATTCAGGGTGGTATGTCGGAAACAGTTAGAGGGACATTTTTTTTCGAATTTTCGAGGGATCGGCTTTATCGTTTACATCTTACTGATGCTCGTTGCCATTATGTATTCTTGTTTTAAGCAAATAAAGGCTGGTCAGTCTGGAAAGGTAAGATTAAAATAAGAATGGAGTTATGTTAAGAAGAATCATTGTTTTCTATGTAGCAAAAGTCATATATTATAATTTAGTGACGTCAACGTCTGAGTTCAACCGGTCGCGTCTACTTTTACATCAGTTTTATATAAATGCAAATTATTTTAAGATTTTCAAGTTCACTATATTAATAGTTTCATTCAAAAACTATTCCGACGAAGTTTAAAAATAGATAATTGATAAAAATTTTTTACATCTCTTGTTCTTTCCAGACTTTGTCTGGCTCTGTAATTGGGCATTAATTGCCCGTTTAATCAATAAAAATAAAAAAATAAAAAAATAAATTATAAGGAAAAAACGCACATCTTCCTCGTACATTTATTCGTCGCAATAAAACGATTAGACAATCAATCTACATATTATAATTATTAAACTTCCTTATCCGCCTATCTCGTGACTCTCCGCGCGATTAAAAAAAACCCCCCCGAGCACATACCTCTCATTCTTCACCCCCGCGGCGGATAAAGCCCAAACCTAATTAAACAAAAAAGCCCTCTCTCGAAAGTCGAAAGAGTCTCGCGTGCGCGCGCCGTTAGCCCACCGCCAATTAGCTCCTCGCGTATATAAATAACGCGGATAAACATCGGCGCAAACATTTAGTCCAGGTGAGCCTTGCGAAAGGCCCGTTCATTCACTCCGCCGCGCGGTGTGCCCAACTCTTTTTCGCCGCAGCCATTCAACCCTCTCCGCCCCTGCGGAGGTTCGCGTGTGCAGAGTCGACGGGCGACGCGGAGCGATCGATCCTGAACTTGGCACTCTGATCTGTTATGTGGGTATATACGTACATGTGAATGGCGCGCGGCTGTGTTTCTTCCTTCTTTTTTTGCGCTCGGGCCTCGAACTCGTGGCTGAATTAATGCGCTGGATTTGGGGTGCTTTGTCCGCCGGCTGCAGAAAATCTATTATCGATTGCAGGTCGCCCCGCGGGGGTGGAAGCTTGCTGGTGGTGTTTCGCGCACGAAATGAGGAACACGACGCGGAGCGGGTACAAGGGGCGGTTTTTTGACGAGTCGCGTTAGTTGGACGTGGAATTGGGATTTTTAAGGGAGGCAAACGGCGTTTTTGATGTTTTTTGAAGGCAGTTTTTTTTTTATTGTCGGAAATGCGTTGCTGTAAATTCGTTGGTCGACTTCTAAATTAGACTATAATTCATTGTGAATTTTATTTGTAATAAAGCGCGTGGCGGCAGTCGTAAAAATAAGAATTATGCAGCAGCAAAAGTATACAACGTTCAATTTCAAGTCTTTGTTGACTCAAAAAAAAAAGAAAAAAAAACTTTTAAATGAATTATTGAACGTCGAACTTGCTTGCTAACAATAGATGATAGGATAACAACTTGATTATTGGTAATTCCTAGAACAATTAAGTAGTTATCAAAGGCGACAGGCTTAATCTTATTGATAAATTAAAACAGCTCTGCACAGGCCGATTAAATTTTAACCCTTCTTTAATCCTTTATTACACAGCCTTAAATTACTTGCGCAGCAAAATTGACGACGTTGTTCCCCGCCACAAGGGACTTTTACTTTCGTTCAATTACAATGTCAAGCAGCACCCCAATAAAAATGCAAATTATCGAAAATCCAGCGGCGCTTTTAACTATACGATCTCATCCGGGGGAAAAAAATATCGGCTCACCTCTCTCGCGCAACATCGTTTCTTATCCAACGACATTAACGTCGGCTCCCACCGCGATAAAGCTTATAAAATACACAGGCAGCCTCGTTTTTCCAGTCGGCGCAATAAGCGCAGTGAATGAAACGGCGATCTCTTCGAGGGACAAAAGGCGAAAAAAAGGTCAAGCCGAAGCCTCTCTTTATTTACGATCTAATAACTTCCGAAGGGGACACCTCTTCTAATTTGAATCCCACGGATAATGGGCGGTCGATTAGCGCCGGGAAATAAACGAGCCTCGTTAAAAATCATAATTAAAATAATGTAAATGAGCAGCCAGGCATGTATACCCTTGGGAATGTACGCAATTGCGCAACTCCTCCGCGGAGTTTTCTTCCAGCCGCCTATTAACTCCGAGTTAGAGCCGCCGTTTAGTGGATCTTCGAAGGTTAGGCAGATAAGCGCCGATTCGGGTGTTGATTGGTGGAAAGTGGCTGAAAACGACTGTTAAGTGGATCGGAAAATGGTTACTCCAAATGTGTCGGGGGGAAAGTTAACGAGGAGGGCTTATCGCGAGGGTTTAACTGATTGTAAATTAAATCTGCACTCGCTGGAAGACAAACTGCTTTTGAACGATGTCCGCTGGCTTTCTTGTTTTGATTTTAAAGATAATTATTTTAAATTTGATAACAAGAACTCTCAAAGAAATTCTCATTTTAAATTTTGTCGAAACTAAACTTTAACAACAAACTATTTTCGCAATTTTTCACTTATATATATTATATATATTGGGTAAAACGCAATAGTAGATACAATTACAAAGTTACATCACAGCAATAAAAGAGCCGAAGAAATATTCATAAAGCTAAACTAAAATGTTAATCCATTCTGCAAATAAAACAATGTATAAATCTATTTTGGATTTACAACTCGGCTGAAAGGCGCATTATGCAATTAGTCAATCGTAAACGCGCCGCTCCGAACAACGAGCTGAAAATTGAATATAAGCCGAGAGGAGCGCGAAATTCTCGTAAAAATTTTTGCAGACGCTCGTACTGAATGCAATAAAGTGTAATAAGGACGAAGGCAGAGAGAGAAGTGCCTCTAAAGTGCGCTGCCTTGCGCGGCGCCGCAAATTTCATGAAAAACATTATCTCGGCGAGCGGCGGCGGCTAATGACTTTTATCGTTAGCATCGCTCGGAGACCGAGCCGGAATGCACCCTCGTAAGTACACGGTTTTGCGTAACAGCTGCAGTGTACTCAAAATTGTAAATGCCCTGAAACTGCCGCCTGGCGTTTACTTAGTTCCCTCCCCGGAGGATATGTGAAAATTATACAATGGGGCTTGCAGTGCGAATGTCGTCGAGCACGAAAATCACCATCAAACGACGTTAATGCTCATTTCGCAATGGTACTGTTTTTGGAATGGGATAAAAACGAGTTCCTCGCGATTTTGCAAACATCTTATACGAATGCCCTTTGTTACGTAACAAGACTTTTTTCAAAAATTTTGTTCATCCTCTCGCGAAACTTTGGCGCAATCGAAAATTGAACCATAAACTCGCGGGGGGGCGGCGATCAATATTTCAGCGCGTCCCGAAAAGCTACGGCCGAGAGAGAGAATTTACGGCAGCGCCGACCGATTTAGAACTCGAGAGAGAGAGAGAGCTACAACTGGAGCCGCCGCCGCGCGACGCGGCGACGCGACGGGCGTATTATATCGCGGCCGAGGCGTAAAAGCTACTTACCGGCGCGTCGGCCGACTGGAGCCAAGCCGGCAATCAAGCGACATTAACACTTTAACCCAGACGCACGCGCGCGCACACAGACAGCCGAGTCGCGACGAGCTCGCGCTCGTTTTCGAGCCGAGTTTTAACGGGGCGATAAAGAAAGCGGGAGGAGCTTTTTCGTGGTGTGTGCGCGCGCCTTGAAATCCTCGCTTTATGAAGGGGATTAATAGGTGGATCGCGGTAAGCGTCTCGGGACCTGGAATTTACGGGTGTACGACTGGATTGATGCGTTCTTTTTTTTCGGGTGGACGGACTTGCGGTGGGAAGCTGGGTTTTTTGCAGATTTTAGATTTATTCTACGATTGACTATTTCATTTTGATTAACGTAACGTAATCTTCTATTAGCATAAAATTCAGTTCCAATACTGTGAAGATAAATTTTGTATTTTAAAAAACAATTTTTTTTACGAAATACGTTATAGTATTCTGTTAGATGCTCGATTTATTATTGTTTGTTGATTTGTTAATTAATTCAGAGTGCATTTAATATTAAGATTTATATGAAGACACAAACATCATTAATATTTTATTTCAAAATGGTCTTTCAAAACCAGCCAGATAAATAGCAGATTTTATATTTTTAGCAAAATAACGATCTATTAATTTTCAGGATATACGATATAAATTTTGCTAAGAAAATTATTATTCCGCAAAATTGAAAAAGCGCTCTAAGAAGCAATAAATAAACTCTCTTTATCGCCCGACCACAATATCACTCGAGCATTTTACAAGCCGCGCGCCATTCCGATTCTCCTCGCGAATTTACACAGGGACGTATTCTGGTGGGCGCGCGCAGCTTCCTCCTCTCTCCGACCGCTCACTAATCAAGCCCCGAAAATATGCAGCCCCGAAAGTCAAAAACATTCCGGAGGCCTTAAAGCCTCCGGAAAGACGAGCCAAGATAAAGCCTAGATCCTCTCTCTCTCGCGAGAAGGTAAAAGCGAGCTGCCGGCTCGGTAATACGCCCGCATTAAGACGGCCCGTGTTACGCTAAAAGCCCCTCCCCCCTCCCCCGTCCCTTACTGTTTTACGAGCCCTCGAAATCGTTGCTCTCCTTTACGAGGCCCACGCTATCGCCGACTGCGTTTTTACCGGGCAAATGCAGTCGGGCGGAGGCGGAGGCCACCGCGGGGAGAAAAAAAACGCCGGCGACAGGAATGCGTGGCTGCGGGATATATGGGAAGTGCATTGGCGTTGGAAAATTACAGTTTCTCTCGTAATAAGGAAAAATGTGTAGTTTTATTCTTAAAGGAACGCATTCACTGAGAGAAAAGTTTAGTAAAAATTACCATACTGCCTACGCTGTTAAAAATTGTTCATTAAATTTAATGAAAATGTACATGATGCTTTATTCATGCACGCGCAGGAAAGCGATGAAGTTTCATTTTTTTTCATGCTATTTCAACATTTGTAATAAATCTAATTGTACAAGAAAAGTATATTAAATTTAAGGGAAGTTTACTGAAAATATAGGAAGATTTACCAAACAGTATAGTAAAATTTCTTACAAAGTATAGTAATTTTTTTGGTTTTGACAGTCTGTGGTGGCTTTACTAGACAGTATGGTAATTTTTACAAGATTATTTGTAATTTTTATTATTTCTTCTCTCAGTGTGGCCAATTTATTAATCTTTATGTAAGAGGATTCAAAAGTTTCGTGAATTCGAACAAATTTTCCTCTAAAAGGCATTGACTCTCTTTTGATTAGAATATCGTCGAGCACTACATGCACGAAACGCATCAATCAATATTAACTTTAACATCTCCAGAAATCCTCGCCATTCATCAACAACGACGGAGCCGTCAAAAAATAATCTCCAAACAAACCCATTAGAATCGTTTCGCAGTCATTAAGCAGGGGGGGTCAGTTACCTTTTTACCGGACGCAGTGCGAGAAACAATCAGCGTACAGTTTTGCGCGCCAAGCAGCGCGTTGGATATTCATTTATGCTTTTAGGCCAGCCGCGATCGCCGCTCCGGAATATTATGCTCGGCATATTTTTTTTCCTCGCGCCCGGTTTTTATGGACAATATACATCCGAGTGGCGTCGAGTTGTTTTAACTGTTCTCGGTTATTTTTTTTAAAAGCCTCTTAAAATTGCCATTCCGAGTTTCAAAGAGGCTCTTTTTCTTTTCTAGAGCCTTTCAGTATTATCGTCTGAAGTTCAAAATGTGCGAGGGTTCCTCGGTGTGCTGGAGGGGGATATTTTTTTTTTCTGCAACCAAGAACTGCGCAAAAGAATTAATAAAGACGTGATTTATATACTTTTAGAGGCAATGTTTAAAGTACTATTTATCAAACTCGAGTTTAATTGCACTCAATGGCGAGCGATTCTCCTTCCGCGCCGCCGCCTCCGACTCCTTTGTGCAAAAGTATGATTTATTTAAGATTTGCCGAGTGAATCAAGCCAAGCAACAATTCCCTTTGTTTCGAAAAGCCAGATAAACAAGCCGAGTCTCTAACGTGAATCCTCCAACGAGTTCGCAATAAAAGCAAACACCCGACCGAGCGATTTTCTTATTAGCAGATTTCCACTCGAGCCCGCAATAATTCTGGACGCGCGAACGGCGGAGAAGAGCAGCAGGCGACGGGAAAAAAGGGAAGTAAGATAGGAGAGAGCGCTGTTTCCCCCTCGTCGAGTGTCGCTAACGCCGCGCTTCTCGAAAAGAAGAGCTTTCGTCGCCGATGGATTGGCTGGATGCTCTCGAGGTTAAAAGTACCGTTGCCTGCGCAGCGAGGGACTGCATTCTTTCGAATTATTGAATTGCTAATTCGGACAATTGTCCGGGGACGAGGACGGACGTACCTTTTTGGCTGGGTATTTATCATTTGACTGAGTGGATATTTATTTGATAACGTCGCGTAGAATTTTGTTGGAGAAACTGTTGTTTCAGGAAACTGAAAACAAATTCCTGCCTGTTTAACCCAGACACTCCCAATTTCAGTCGGCTCGTTAGGGAAACTTAATCGTGACGGACAGCAGAAAGCCCCGAATCAAAGTATAAAACTGATCGTTTCAACGAACCCCGCCGAAGAGGCTCCCGTCAAAAATTACACGAGTCACACGCGCAATTAAACGAATATTCAACGCGAGCGTCCCTCCCGCGCCTCGTCCCGCCGTCAACGGGCGAGGCTCTCGTTTCCAATTACCGCAGTCCAACCCGGGCGACCCGGCCGCGACCCCCGGAAAGCGATCCGGAATTCCGAGGGGGCCATCATCCTTTGAAGAATCCGCAGGAAAGGGCGCTTAATAACCCGGTGAAAAGCGGCGGCGGCGGCGGCGACGGCGGTCTCCCCTTTCGGTCAATTGCCGAGAGAAACGGGCGCGTGGCCCTCATGGCGCTCGAGCAATTATCACTCTCTTACGTCGAGCCGAGAGAGTGGAGATGTGCCGCACGCGGGCTGCTGTCGTCGTTAGCGCTCTTGGGAACGCTCGGCTTTCCGGCGAATTGTCGTCGTCGTCGTCGTCGTCGGTGTCGGCGTGTGGGTCGGATGCTTTGTGGGAAGCTGCGGATTTGCATGCGCTCATGAGGGTTGCCGGCGAGTACATAATGAGCGGACTGCCGGGAAATTCGTGAGAAAAGTTGGGCTGCGCTTCGGTGCTGCGGCGGGGATGAGGAGTTTGGCTGGTGGGGGTTTGCGAACAATTGTTTGCACTGCAAAAGGATGAGGATTGTTAACTCACGAAAGTGTTAAGCAGTTAGTAAATTCAACGAAGGCCTGAAGAAGCTTTCACTAACTATCCTCAACTTTTAACTTGATTTGCAGGTTTTATACATTACTACACTGAGAAAAAAAATTTCTTGAAATCAAAGAAAGCTTCATTGCGGGCAATATTTTTTTATTCAAAGAAAATATGATTTAATTCAAAGAAATCCCTTTTTAATGGAAAGAAATTTTCTTTTTTTAAATACAATTTTCTTTTTTTAAAGAAACTTCCCATTAAAAAGAGATTTCTTTGAATCAAAAAATGATTTCAAGAAATTTTTTTCTCACATTTTGCAAACCATAATATATAGTTTCAAGTATAAAATTGTTGATAATCAATTTCAAATATAGTTCAATATAGGTAACTACAATTGAAATAATTATAGCTAACTGCAATTCATAATCCTCTCTTAAAAAAGTGATGACGGAAAGTTGAAGCATGAATAAAACGATTGTGATTGGCTGATTCTCGTGGAAAATGAGACCAGATTGGCTAAAATTTAAC
>UCOL01004305.1:0-15172 GCA_900474335.1 Ormyrus nitidulus
ATATTATATTATTATTATATATTAAATTATTAATGTATTAATATTAATATATTTATTTATTATATTAATTTTATAATGGAAAGAGATATTCAGTTACTAATCTCAATTGGTTTGGGTGAACAAAAAGCGAAAGAAACACTAAAAAATAAGCAAGTTACAAAAAATATAAAACAGGCCATTGATGAGGTTAGGTTCGAAAATTTTACCTTTTTTGTTTGATATATTTTAGCTCTTATTATTGCTTTATTAAAGGAAATACATACAGTTAATCGTATGAAATACTTTCAAAACATTTTTTTTTTTTTTAATTATATTTTTTACAACGATTTAAGAACAATTTATATACTAATTTAAATTTCAAAAGAATTAAATTTAAGCTAATTGAAATACTTATTCAATAAAAAAGGAAATTAATGTTTTTCTAAATCTAACTGAATATATTTATAAAAAAATTTGTTGGTCATATGCTTTTTAACAATATGATTTATTTCAACTATGTGAAAAATTTAAACATGTATTTACATCAAAATTTATATTTAGATATGCAATATCATTTGCAGAAAAAATTAACAACTGATATTGGAACATTTTGAATAAAATTATTCATTAACAAACTATTTTTTCACTTGAATTCATTTTGAAAATTTTTACTTATTTTTAGAAACAGCTTCATCTTTTTTATTAAAGTAAGAGTATAAAAATAGATTTAAAGTTAATAAATAGAAGGGCTCTGTCTCAATGAGTAATTTATTTGCTACCCATTTAATATCCAGTCCTACTGTTAAATCACAATAAATCATATTTTAAAAGAATACTTTAAAAGAAAAATACTTAAATTATTTTATAAAAACATTTGTTAGTTTACTTCAATAAGTGTGGTACCTCTTGTTAAAACTTTTAATTAGTTTGAAAAATTATTTTATTTATTTATAAAATAAAAATGAATGTGTCCTGCAACAAAACGAAATATAATTAAGTTAACTGTCTCAATCATAAGTTGCTAATATTTACTTTTAAAATTAATATTTAAGATGGATATATTTTATATTTTATCCTTATTTTTTATTACAATTATTTTTGTTCATTAAAAAAAATATACCGAAATTATTGTACTTTCTTATAAAAAATAATGACTAATTCTTTAATTTAACTGTACCTACCTATAATTATAAAATTTTTTTAAAGAAATAAATATATTTTAGTTTATTTTGTATTATCCCTTAGAGTGTTTAATACTTAAGTTCTGATTCCTTTAGGATACAATAAATAATTTAATTTAATCTAATTTTAATTTATTGACCAGAAAATTTATATATGAGTAATATGTACATAGGTCTGACATAGTATGTGAACTTAATTAAAAATGATTCCCTGTTAAAAATATCCACTGGGTTCCATCATCTGGTATTCAATGCATTCAACTAGAATTTAGCCTATTGCATACTTATTGCATATATTAATTAAAGATATTTCTCAAATGAACAAGCAATTTGTAAAAACCCTATTATTTTCTTTAAGTACTAATAAGGATAGTCCTTGACATCCTGCTCCTGGATTGTTTCAGATTCATTAAGATGACTCATTTCGATGAACTGTGTACAATTTTAGGACAATCCAAGCTTGTCTAAACCTCAATTTGAACAGACTGCTTTTTCTTGTTTACTTACTGTTTCTCTGTAATTAAAATACATACGTTTTACATATAATTGATATTTTATAAACTTATCCATGCTTAACTTTGCTTTAATTATATGCTAAAAATCAATTTTTAGCAGTATCGCCACCTAGTCAATTCATAAAAAAAATTTATAAAACTGATGTTATGACAGGTTATGCCTGAGGTTATGCAGTGATAGCTATCAAATTTAATTGAATCAAATAAGTTTGTGCAGTATTTGGCACATCTTTCAAATGAAATGCTTAATGATTGCATAAACATTAAATACTTTTGATTACAGTCTACAATATAAAAGGAAGAAAATACCTGTCACATAAGTATATAAAATACTTTATTCAAAGTCGTATTAGTATTTACTTTTTAGAATTTTAGCTTCGTGATTTATTTTTTTTCAGATTTCAGAAAAATTTATCCAAAATACTTATACAATATGTACACATAGCAACAGAAATATATATAAATAAATAGTATAAAATATAAAAGATAAAATACTTTTTAAATTTTCTATTAAATTTTTTTCATGAATTAATTAGGTAACGATGCTATGTTAAAAACTGATTTTTAGCATATTATTAAAGCAAAGTTAAGCATAGATATGTAAGATATAAAAACTATTAATTATATGTAAAACATATGTATTTTAATTATAGAAAAGCAGTAAGTAACGAAAAAAACTAGTCTGTTTAAATTGACTGCTGTAGTCAAGACAAGATGGATTCAGTTGCTGGAAAAATTGCATTATCAGATCTTGAAACTGGGACAGTCTTAGATCCTAAAGCTGCACAGAATTTATCAAATAGGTAATGGAAGTCACCTCAATGAATCTGGGCCCATTACAGAACCCAGATTTCATGAACTCTTCTTGTAAGTAAAAAAAAACCCAGATGAAAAATCTCACGTGAGAAATTACGTGAGAAATCATTTGAAAACTCACATGAGAACTCACGTTAGTTTAAGATACAATTCCTCACGTGAGATCTCACATTAGTTTAAGATACAATTCCTCACATGAGATCTCACGTGATGTTGCGGTTCGTGATCTGTTAAAATCTCTTAGATAATAAAAAGTCAATTTCTCAACATTGGGAGTCGCCTGTTAGGTTGTGCCACCCGCCAAATGTAACTCCGGCCCTAATTACTATTTTTTCATTAGCCGACGGCATATTTTGTTGCTAATTTTTTGCTGAGAAAGCCATCTGGTTTTTATTTTGTTGCCTCAGCCCCTTCCGAGGAACATGGCCCCTGTATTTGTTTAATTTATTGTTTATTATCAATCAATACTTTCCCTCGGATTACGTAGTTGAGGGATATACATTTTATTGTTTAATTATTCATTTATTAATAATGTTCTCCCCCGGTTACGTAGTTGAGGGGCTACTGTTTATTGTTTAATTACTTGTTTATTAACAATGCTATCCCTCGGTTTGCGCGGTTGAGTGGTGTACAGTGTATTTGTTTAAAATATCTTTTATTATTAATTAATAATTTCCCCGGGTGACGTGTTTGAGGGGTGCACAAGGTATTTGTTTAATTATTTGTTTATTATTAATGCTTTCCCCCGGGTTACGTGGTTGAGGGGTGTTTGTTGCAAGTTTGTTGGATAATTTAAAATCAATAGGAAAATCTTTTTTTTTTTTAGAATAGGGCCCCCCCATTTCATTTTAGGCCTAGGGCCTCCTGGTATTTAAAGACGGTTGTGGAGGTAATGAGAAACTGACCGCAGCTCCGAGGAACTGCGGCCTCTCGTAAAGCATTTTATTAGCAAAAGGGTTTCGAGCAAGGACTTAAGCTTTGAAGTGTTTCTTTAACCGCGTGCACGTTCTCATAATGGGACCTTTCTTTCGCTGGTCTTTGATACGTCCTGAACGAAACGAAGGTTTTATGAAATCAGTTCCAAGAATAGGAAATGTACTTTTAGATTTTACTATGTTGTGTGCATTTTCGCACTGAGAACAATACTGTTCTTTTTGCTAAATGAAACTATAACAATACAAATGTTACAAATGTTAATAACTATTTTTTGCTAAATAAGTAAAAATAAAACTAAACAAAAATTGGTTATATTTTAATAATTTGCGTATAATGCGTATAATAATTTTGATTATAACAGATTAATTGTTTGCCATTATAGACTGAACTCCTTTGGTTGCACCTTCTTATTAAATCTAACACTGCGAATTTCTTTGATGAGTATTCTCTACACTTTGCCCACCCCTTCTTTACTTTATTTACGAATTTTAACGACAAAAAATTGCATGTATATCTTAACTTACTTTCGGTCTAGATATAGTGCACGAATTTTTTTTTGTGCAGTAAAATTTAGAAGTAAAATTATTTGAAATTATCATTTTCTGTTTAATATAATCTATCATTTAGACTATGATAGATTAACTATGACAGAATTAATTATAATGAGTCATTGTTTAGAATTTGGACCAATACTGTCTAAAAGATAGTGACTATTAGAAGTAATTGTAATATTATAACTTTAAAAAATATTGATATTATTATAATCTAAAATATGAATCTTAGAAATATTAGTTATATTTAAACTGTATTTTTATGTTTTAGGCCACTTTTTGAACCTCTTTATGAGACACAAATTGAGAAAAAACGTAGTTAATTTTGTTAAACTATTTATCCAATTATTGATATAAAAGAACAAAATAATTTGAAATAACCAGTGCAGCGATTAGTGTCAGTGAAAGAAATACAGACAGTTATTGTATGCCTCAGATTTATTGTGATATGCGTCTTAATCATTCATTTCTTACGAGGAACAGCAATTAATTCAGGAATAAAAATCAATATAAAGTACAAAGAGATAGATACGGAGTGTACCTAAAAGATAAGATATCAGGATTTATCTGGGAATCCCCTGTTTTTAGACCATATATATATATATATATTTAATTGTTGTATGATGTCATTATTAGTACATGTACCAAGTGCAGATAAATATTTTATTACGCTTAAAATGAATTAATCGAATGAAACTTTTTTTCTTATCCTGATTGAAAAAGTTTAAGTTTTATAGTGAAATCATAAATATTGTTGTTGTATATTTTTCAAAGGTGCGATTCACTGAATTTATCAATTTTTATTTAAACAATGATATCATTGACATGTCGTGCAAATGTCACGTAAGTGGAGAATTAAAGGAAAAGGTTGTTAGGTGCCATTTTGGCAGTTTTTGAGTAAATTGCTCAAGAGATTTTCAATCTTTTGTAACCACGATTTTTTGACATCTGTAGTTAAAGGATCATATAAAGGAAATAGGAAAATAAAATTAAAACATTTGCGAATTCGTAAAATATAAAAATGTATATTTTACTTTCTCTTATTCTTCATACATATATTAAAAAATATAAAAATATGTCACATAAAACAGTATAATTCTAGAATAAAACTTTATAACTTTGAATGATTCGCACATTTTCCTTTGCAATATTAAATGCAATCTATGAAGGCAGTACATTGATTTAATATCTTATGATTACGTACATCCCTATTTCATTTCTAACGAAATGTGCAAAAAAACAAACAAAAATGTAAGATTATTCATCACTGGGATAGTTTCCTCCTCGATCTTGTACATTGTAGAAACTCTAATACGTCAAATTAGAAACCTTAAATCGCTTCGTAGTTCACGTTCCTTATAGTCCCACAACAAGTCTGGCAGTTGCGGAACCACTCTGGCGGACCAGTATTGACAATAACCGACTGCAAATCTGCACTCATGGCGTAGGTTTTCTCGTCACTGTCTTCGTTCGAATGGAGGTCCTCGAAGAAGCAGTGCAGAGTCGTATTGAAGGCTGCGAGAAGCGTGATTATCAGTGGTACGATTGTAAAGGCGGAGAGTAACAACGTCAGCATAATTAGAATTATTTCTTGAATCACTTCGGTTTGACTTTTGTTTACGAAGCTGAAACCCGCGTAGATGCCAATTGAGATGGTCGCCAAAAGTAGTATTATTATTGCTATTAAAATAAGGTCGAATTCCATTACCTGAAAGAAAAGAGGAAGCATATAGATTGTTGAACTTAATTTTACTGAAATGGTAGATCAAAGGCGAGAGCAAACGCGAAACTTACTTTTGTACTCAGAAGATTTCTTCTGGGGAATTTGACGAGAACGTCGAAGGCGTGTTTTACGGAGTCGTAGAAATCGTGTCCAGTACTTGGACAGGCTATCATGAATCCGTATATCAGATCCCTGAATACTACAGGCTCGAGCAAGTTGTAAATTAAAAATAGTACGAAACTCCCATTGATTCCTTCCTTGAATCGCTGGCAGACGTGCTTTAGCATTACAAACAGTATTTGAGCAAGTCCGATGATCGACATGGCGTGAGCCATCGTGCCGGTATGATACCTGTAAGTAACGATGTTTTAATACATGCAAGTGCTACATGTAAATAAGAGAAAATTTTTATGTAGAAAAAGACAAGCGTTTTTTTTTATAATTTAATAATGTAACTAATTTCTGCGACTACAATAAACAGTAAAGAATATGAAGTCATACACCAGTAAATATATTTACTGGTGTATGAGAAAAAAATTGGATTAACTTAACTACATCGTGCTGTTAATTATGCGCAATTGAGTATTCGGTTGATTTAACAGAAAATCTGTTGTTTCAATCAAACATGCTGCTAAATCAACCGAGTTTCTATTAAATCAACAAAATTTCTGTTAAATCAACAGTTTTTCTGTCAAACCAATCCGAAATTCTGTCAAATCATTCGACAATTCAATTGCGCATATTTAACAGCATGATGGAGTCGAGTCAATCAAATTTTTTTCTCAGTGTATACATTTAAAGAAGTATGTTTTGTTAACGTACTTCAAATATAGCATCAAAAATGAATTTGCCAGGGTTACCTGGCAATGATTATCATCCAGCGTAGGACTGTAGCGCCGTTAACTTCCTTTTTGTTTTTTGACCAGAACCACGTTGCAAACGTTCCGTTTAAAACCATTTCTCCGTAGCACGCAAACATGGCTGAGAACCATAAAAGACATATAGCATTGAAGGCTATAAGAAATCCGGCAGAAAGGGTCATCAAGTAGAAGTGCACTGATAATCCGACGCATATTAAAACGAGAATTGAAGCGAACCAAACAACTGAAAAAATGAATGCCGACGGCAAGAATAAAATCATCCTGAAAAATAAAATGTTATAAACGTATTATTGGAGAGCAAATCGAAATGTTCAAAAGATTTTTGTGTGATGTTTATTTTAGTTGATAAGAGGAAAACCACAATTCTCATGAGTGAGTAAGTGCATTTTAGATTTATTTTAGGTCAACCTTTCCACCTAAATATAAAATTTTGGTTTCAAAAAAATTTTAATTCTGACTCGATAACAAATGTGGTTTTCCGTCTTGTAAAAAATCGAGTTCTGTATAACTACATCGAAAAAATGTATTTCTGAATTATTATTGAACGAATGAATGAATTAATATTTATTAAACAAGTTCTTTTTATACAAAATACTAAATAATAAAAATAAAAGGGCATCCTCTTACTTGCAAGATTCCTTCAGAATTTTTTCAGGTATGTGGAACCAATATTCACTGATTAAGATGTACGTCAGTATAATATTTATGACTGACACTCCGACTTCGTAATAATCAATCAAGTGACCATGCTCGCTTACTTCCATTAGAGAATGCGCCAATGGTGCCCAGATCGCAAACAGAATGAAGTAAGTTATGTTCTTAACGTACCGGCAGAAGACAAAAGTCAGCATCGTGTAACAGGCATTGAGGATAACGAAGCCAAATACGATGAGGATCCTGAAATAAAAAATTATTAAGCGATATGAAAAAAAAAAATTTTGTACAATTTTTAATTTTGACGAAGTTAATATAGATTGTCTGTACCTCGAGGCAGTGAAGAAATTTTTAAAAATGTCTTTGACGTTCGACGGTATTGCAATTTTCGAGACATCTCCCGCGCAGTAAGCTGCAAAATATTTATTGTTTTTAAATTGTGCGACTTTAAAATGTACTATTAAATTACAACTTACCATATATTACTAAGGAGATCCACAAAAATAAGGTTGCCAAAAAAATGCAAAGAAATGGCTTGTTGGTCGTTTTTCTTTGCCTGTGAATGGGAGAAAGGGGCTGATGCTCCATATTATTTATTTGGCAATCTATGCAAACAGTTAAAACTACTTTGACAAGAATTTGTTCGCGTATCAAAACATACTCTGCAAGACAATCAAAGTTTTTAAATTAAATATTTGTACAGAAATTATTATCAGTAACCGAAAGCCGTATAGACTCAGTTCGCAAGAGACCGACACAGCCTGCACTGTTCACTTCTTTCTCGCACCGATGCCAATTCTTGACTGCCCAGCTTCAAAAGCGTCCTCGCCACTGACTCACGTAGGAAGGCTGATAAAATATTGTGTCAAATTTTTAGCAGTCAAAAGAGTTTTTAAATTTAAAAAGAAATTATTGCAATTTTTAGTAGGGAATTTTTCTCCACGTATTGTTATATTATTTTTGAAAACGGTTGTGTACAAAAAATTCAACTTTTAATTGTACATTGTATATTTTATTGTGCGAATGATTCAATCTCAATAAGAAAGATAACAACTTCGGGGAATCCTGGGTGATAAAACCGCCTACCTTCTAAGAGTAACGCGGGCCTTTATAAGTAAAAATAAAATTGGCTTTTTGGCAAAATTTACTATCTCATATTTATTTTCTTTAGAAAGTAAAAGCAGAATGTCTCTTTTTTTTACAAAATTAAGTTTCATATGTTTTTACTTATATTAAAACAAATCCAGATTTATTAAACAGCTACATCAACGATCGATGCAATCTATTTTTTAAAAATAACATAATCTGTATAGAAAATGAAATCTGCAAAATTTTGAAACTCGACATTTTACAATATTTATTTTACAGCTATAATATGCAATTCCGAGTGTACTTCCAGTGACATAATGTCTATAAATAGAAACATTTGTTTTAAGAGTTTGCACGTACCTACTGCGAACACCAACAGAAACAGAATGAAGCGAAAAAAAACAGTTAAGTAGAATACAGTATAATACAGTATAGTAGTTGCAATAATACAGTATTTACGATACTGTAATCAGATTTTAACTGCAGTGCGTTACTATTTTAGTAAAGTAAGCAGGACTTTGATACTGGAAAGAAAAAAAACAGTTTGAATGTCCCAATGTAGTTCGTTCATGATAACAAATTCATTGTTGGCAAAACAAACTTATTTTGCAGCTTATAAACTCTACAACTACCGTAAGAAACACTTAGCATTTATTTGAATAATCAAGTTTCTTAAATAAATTTTTGTCAATTTCGCGCCTTAACAACTCCAACGTAATCGACTTCGGTGCCGAGCGGGCTGCTTTTTTCGGGCGTTCCAGCGGCTCCTCCAACTGTATCCGCGAAGATTAGAAACTTTTGCCTAGATGCAAAATTGAAGACGAGCCTTGTGCGTCAATGGATAAAGGAACTAAAGTCCGAGGCGACGGGCGTCAGCCTTCCTTGGGCGTTATTGGACAGGCCGCTGCCATTGTTGCTTCTGGAGGATCGACGGGCGACTATTTACCGGTAAATTAGATTACGCCGGTATTGATATAGACCGGAAGAGGGTGTGAGGGGGGTTATTGCCCCGTCACCTGGCTGGACGCAATACTCGAGAGATAATTGAAAATCAAAAGAATTTACCTGCAAGTGAAGTTCGATTATGATTATACGAAGTCCTCGCTCTTCTACATTGCATTGTAGTGTAGAGTTTCAAAACAACAGCCTGGCGCGCTCTATCCCCACTACTCTTGCGCGCCACCTTCTGCGCTTATAAAAGAGAAAGCAGCTTATAAAAGAAGACTAAAAAGCCGCGAAAATGAGTAAATCCTAATGCGCATTAGCTATGAAATCGCTTTTTTCCCATTTTTGGACATTTCATTACGTTAAGGTAGTTGTGAACCAAAAGATATAGAACACTTAAAAAAAATTCTTACCATACTTAACTATATGCTATAAAATTAATTTTTATGAACTGCAAACAAGAAATTAAGAAGTCAAAATTTGATATTGTAAATAAAGATATGATTCACCAAAGAAAAAGTGTTTCAAAGTAATGAATTTTTTCATTTTTTAATTTATTTCGACGTAAAGGGGTTCATTTTACTCTGAGTTTGCTTTTTGAAAATTAATTATTTCAAAATTTAAGTGGTATAAAAAAATATCCTACAATGCTATTACATTTATGCATAATAAAAATGTACTTCTTACAATAAAATGCGATAAAGTAAACGGGCACGTATTTTTTTTTTTTACTCCGCACATGGAGAGATAATGAGTTATTGAAGTTATCGCGACAAAGAAACGCTTACAAAAACATTAATATTCATCTGTTTAGGACCTGCGCACAGTTTCAAATTTACGAAAAGATATAATTTGTACATATATAGAAATTGTTAAAAAACAGTAAAAAAACGCTGCCAACTGATTTTGGCACAATGTTTTTTCATAGAGAGCATAGAAATAATGATACAATTAATTTATATTATAAATGGAATATTATGAAACAGAAATATTAATATTTCCCGGCAAAAGTAGAAAATTAAAAATTTCAAAATTTGAAAAAATCACTTAAATAACCATAAAATCGAAACTAATCCATAAAAGTACTTGAAATTTTAAAGCAGCGCTTATAAAAATTAAATCAAACTTGTGTACGAAATTTGAAGCGAATCCACGACGTCGTTTAAAAGTACTTAAGAGGGAAGTACGTTTATTATACATAAATACATCCGGAAATTTTTTAAAAACTACTTCTTTGGACTCTCTGAACCTAAATACGTGCTTTTACGTCAAAATATGAAAAACGAATAATGTTTCCGTTCCAAAACTTTCTCTATCAGAAAGCAAAAGTAAATGATTCGTAAGAAAAGAGGAGCAAACAATAAGTAAGTCAAGTGCACGCTGTGTATAAGAGATAAGGAGATTCTAACAGTGACTATTTATCGCAATTTTCAAAGTTTTCAATACTGTAAATAAGTAATCAAAGAGAATTTACCGAGAATGCAAAAAATACTACAATCATTGTTCGAATTGTCAAAAATAATAAAAGTTTCTCTTATTCTAAAGCAAACAGATGGAAGCATCAACGCTCTCACTGTCAGCGCAGCAAATTCTTTCAGTGAAGGAAAAGGGTCAAAATAATTCTCCGGCAGAGAAAATAGAAATTTTAACGAACGGATATCGACGGATGAGGCTATTTTTCTCCTTGAAATAAGATATACGCGGAACCAAATGGAATTTAGCTCCTCTCGGCGTGTGACCGTATTAAGGCGACGTCCTTTGTTGTGTCAGTGCGGAATTGGTTTTAGTTTTGATCTCGCTGCGATATTGATGTTGGACGACGAAGGAGGTGAGAAAAGGTGGATATAAGGCTCGATATAGTACACTGCATTCTTCACTTTTATAACGAGACACTTTTCTGACACATTTGATCGGGATTAAGCATCGAACTCGTCGAAGAAGAGCTGCTTCATTGCTTCTTCGGTAAACTCTGGGTTTTAATAATAATCATTATTGGCTGAGATTGTTATTTTTTAGCATCAAAACTCCAAATATTATAAGATCAGGTTTGTAATATTGTAAATAAATATGTGAACACGTATTTATCAAGCGAAGATAAACTTTTATTGAAAAACTTAAATTTAAACATTATAAGATAAGGTTGATAAACTAAAAGAGTTAGAGTCAAATCGACAGACCCGGTAAAACAAATTTTTTTTTTATTTTCTTTTCTAGTCGTAACTAGAATGTGTTGTTTGCAAAAGGCGACTTCCATTTTGCAAATAGTTAATCGTTATTGTTCTTTACAATTTTTTTGCGAGTTCCTTAAGCATAAATCTACTGACCTTTACAGAATTCTTAAAGGGCATTTTATCTAAAAACTTAAGGCCGCCGTGTAATTTCATTAAATCGCCTCGCGTAGCGCAGAAATTAATGAGTTCCTCTTCGGTCACCTAATAAAAATGGTATCAGCGATTAGATTACGACAAATTTAAATGAGACATGAAAAAAGCGTAATCGTCAAACCTCAGCTCCCGGAATTTTCCTGACAAAAGCTACAGGTCTTTCGCCGTCGACGTCGTGAGGCGCTTGAACCACTGCCACTTCCATAACCGCAGGATGACTTAACAGAAGCTGTTCTATTTCGAACGGGTTTATCAGCTGATTTTTGTACTTTATAAACTCGGAAAGCCTTCCAGTTACGAAAAACTCTCCGTCTTCGTCGTAATAACCTTGATCCCCTGTATGTATCCAGCCTGAAAAGCAAATTAAACAATAACCGTCATAATTATCCTGAAAATTCGCAGTACTGATTTAGTTACCTTCTTCGTCGATCATTTGCCGTGTCGCTTCTGGGTTCTTGTGGTACCCGATCATCGGATCTCTTGCTTTTATGTAAATTTCACCGCGTATATTCGGGCCGAGAGCTTCACCGGTTTTAGTATCCACAACTTTGACTTCCACGTTTTTGTAACAAACATGACCAACTGAATCCATACTTTTGCAATTACCATCATTGATAAGATGTGGACCTCCAGTTTCAGTAAGTCCTTAACGCAGTAGATCGTATTTCATTATTTTAAGTGAACGAATGAATGAATTAAAAAAAAATATTTGCAATTTGTTAGAAAAATTTACCGTATGTTTGAAGCATCCTAATATGAGGATAACGTTCCTGTATCCCTGCGCAGACTTTCATCGTTAATTTTCCTCCAACCGTGTAGATATTTTTCAAGGATTTGTAGTCGTATTTATTCATCATTCCGGACAAATACAATTCGTCCAACTCGCGTCCCATTAGATATAAGTCAGTAACCTAATTAAAAGGGAATGTCTTTTAAATCTTTACCATATCGCATTTATGAATAATTTTAAACATTGCAAACTTACCTTATATTTATCAATTACTTTGCAAGTTTCTTCCGTACCAAAAGTACTATGGATAACAGCAGTCGAACCACTGACTAGAGCACGAGGCGTGAAAAAGCTGCCAACCCCCCAACTAAAACCTGCATACCATAGCAACACGTCATCAGCTTGTTCATTGTTGAGGAGAACGTATTCTGCCCAAGTCCTGTGAGAAAATATGGCTGCTTTGTAGTGTGAAGTGGTTCCGGAAGTGAATATTAGGAGACCCATCTGCTTAGAATCTGCACAAATTTTTGTTGGTAAGAATTTGTCTACTTCTTCCTGCGTTTGTTGGCTCATTATATCTTCTAATGATTCAAAATCTGGGTGCTTTCCAAATGTAATAATTCTGAGTGAGTGATTTTCTAACTTTGCAGCTTCTTGAAGGATTTTCGCTACGCTTTCGCAAGCAAAAATTAGTTTCGGTTTGACTGCCCTCATATAATTATGAGCGATTTCTGAAAATGAATGTAAAATAGAAGTTCTGAATAATTAAAAACAAAATTTTTTAATTTCTTTATTTTTATTTTAAATTTTTGTTTCATCTACTGTTAGAATTATTATTTATAACTGTTTCGTGGAATATTAGTGTTACCCAAATCAATATTATGATTCCATGGCGTATAAACGGCACCCACGTAAAAAATAGCCAAATAAGGGATGGTTTCGTCAAGTTGGTTAGGAGAACAAATTCCAATTATATCGTTCGGCCCGAACCCTTGTTTTTTTAACCACAAAGCACAGCGAACGCTATAATTCTTCAGTTCGTTAAAAGTTCTCTTTAATCCAGTTTCAGCTTCGATCTATAAATATTTGTGAATGTATATAAATTATTCAGAAAGTATAAATATTGAGACGAAATTGAATAGCTTCATAGAAGCTGAAAAACTACCTGGGCAATTTTCTGTCCATGTTTTGATAAAGCGTTAAAGAGTATTGATCCTAAATTTTGGCAATTTTCTTTTCTTTCTTCCTTCTCAGTTTTTATGATGTTATTTTCAATTATAAAGTTTAAATGGGACTAAATAAATAGTAAACAAGTAAACGTAAATTAATTTAGTTTGCAATATAAAACAATTTAATGTTATATTTTAATTTCGTAGACAAAATTAACATTACTTACCATGGCTGATGTTTTTCAGTACACGAATATTCTTAATAATGAGTGCGAGTTGAAAGATCCTATTACAATTTTACTTTGTATTACAGCAACTTATTAAACACGTTAAAAAGAAATCAATTTCCATATATTTGATGCTTAAAACACTGAGCAAGATTTGTTTCTTATCGTTCAGAAAAAATCAAGGGGCTTATATATAATATTTTTTCGTAAAACAGTAAATAAGTTTAATTGGATAATTTATCTGATAAGACTTTATTATTTATGATGCAAATCATTTAATGTTAAGGTAAGATTTTTTGATTTAACTGCTTTTTATTTAATTACCATAAAAAACTTCAAGTCATAAAATTTTTGGATGCTACTTTACGTAAAGGCACACATCATAAAAACTCAACAAATTAAAAGAGCCACTCTAAGATGCAAAGTATACATATTTTAATATGGTGGACAGATTAATTTACGCCTACTGAAGAAAGTAATCATTTTTAACATTTAAGTATCTATCATTTTTCATTTGTTACAAATGTAAATATCATTTTCTTCTATAATTTTTATATCCTAAACCATCGAATATATTAAAACGAAATGTTTACCTCTTATTAAACAAAAAAAGTACTTCCTGTAAAAATTTCAAAAGATTATCTGCTTAAGTTAAAAAAGAGAAAAAAATTATTGAAAAAAAAAACAGGATAGAAAATCAATAAATCTTCATGAAACTTCGCATCGAGATAACTATTTTCAATTTCTGAAGCTTGGTAGTTGGCCAAGAAACATAGGATACAAAAATCTTTGAGGCTAAAAATTTTTTAGAAATTTTTCAAATTGCGTTTTTTTAAAAACGATTTGATTGATCAACTTGATATTTATAGGTTGACAAGTTAATGTTGTAAAGAGTATATGTACCAAATTTCATCAATATTGTACAAGTATTTTTGGAGATATTCGATTTTAGAATTTTGGCATTTTTTTGATATTTTAGGACAGTATTATAGAGTCATTATTATTGTAATACACGTGATTTAATATTTTTTTAATTAAAAAAGTTTTTTTACTTTTAAAACGTATATATAAACTTGCACTGGTACCACCACAAATAACTGTCTTTTTTGCGTTTGCTCTTGCGCTTGGTCGTGCTGCACCACTCGTGAAAATTTTGTTCTATTTACCATCCCTAACAACTATCCCTATTACAAAATTTCACGTGAGTTCTCACATGAAATCTCACATGAATTCTTACGCCAAAATTTCATATTGTGAGATTCTGTTTCGTGAACTGCTGAAATCTCTTAAATAATAAAAACCATTGCCAAGTCATTGGCAGTTAGCTTCCTCCTAACTAATTTATTGTTCCATTATACTCTCGTTTGTATTATTAATTTATTTTCATATGTC
>UCOL01004306.1:0-15174 GCA_900474335.1 Ormyrus nitidulus
CTCCCGAAGAATCCTGCAACCTTGCCCTGAGCACCGCTGAGTTCAAAGTTCAACGGCCAAAAGTTTGCAATCCGCAGCTTCACAACAAACTCCGAGATCCTCCCTCGCCACGCGAAGATACCATTCACCATCGGACTCGAATCTCCAGCTATACACCCTCTGCAACAACGACAAAAAAAAAAAAAAAAAAAAAAAAAAATCCAGCCCCCGAAATCGAGCGCTTCGGAGTTGAGAGCCGCTGCGCCAGGCAGCCCTCTCTCCCGGTGCAACGAACGCCCAGACAGCCCAAGGAGAAGGGCGGCAGCGCTCCTCGCTCGAGGGGGTTCGAGGGCTCCTGCAGCACGGCGCGGCGGCTGCGTTCGTCTGCGTGCGTCTGTATCTACGTATGTGTGTACTTTTGAGCCCCGGCGAGGCCGCCCCACACAACCGAGAGCCGGCCCCAGACTGTCTGCAAGGGATTGCAATTGCGCAAACACCGCTGATTCCTTTCGCGAGGACGATCGTGCGCTGCTGCTTTCGTAATTAGAGGATTAGCCGGGAGCGGGGGAGGTCTCGCTTTAGCCGGGACTCGGGTTAAAGGCAGATTATTGCTTTTGGACGATGAGCGATCGAGTTAGACGCCGGCGAGTGCTCGTTTTTGCGTTCAAAGGCGATATATTTGTTTTGGAAAATTAAGGAGGCGTTGTAATCGCAAGGCATGTCCATTATTTCTAAGGCAACGGTTGCCATGACTGCTTCCCCCGTTTTTTCCATAAAACGTACACGAGAGACACTTTGCGTATTACTTTTTGCTTCCTCGCTGGAATATCGCGTTTACGCATTCTGAAATTTTAACGTTCAACGCAGACGTTCGTCTCTTCGTTTACCCGCAATCGAAAGATAAAACGTCGTTTTAAGGACGCTTCAAAGACAGCCCGGAGCTTAACGAGCCATTAGCAATTCCAAGCGTTAAAACACCAAGACGACAATTTGATCGGCTCTGCCGTCTAAATATATATTTATGCAGATTCGGCGTTATCAAATATTCGAAAGAGGACGAGCCTTCGCGGGAGTTCAGTCAACCCGTCGGCAAATTGAGCTCATGCAACATTTATTTACTCCTCGACTTTTGGATTCCCGCGCTAAAGTTCGCGGCAATTGCATATCCGCGCGGCGCTCCCGAAAATTAATGTAAAAAAGCGCGAGTCTAGCTATCTCCCGTCCGCCATAAGAAATCCCTTTAATATCAATTGGAGCTTTCCGAGGGGGCGAGAGAGAGAGAGAGAGAGAGAGAGAGAGAGAGTGAGAGAGAGAGTTAGAGGACTCGTCCCCTCCTCGAATCTCTGTCTGGTCTGGTGCAGGCGTCTCTCTCTCTCTCTCTCTCGCGGTCGTCATGGCAACGCGCTCACCCAGGAAACCCAGGCACACACAATGTTTCTGTCCCTCTCTCTCATTCTCGCGGCCATTCTCTAGCTTCCTCCCTCGCCGGCCGGTCTGCTGCTGCTGCTGCTGCTGCTGCTGCTGCCTCGGTTCATCCACCTCGCTCTCTCTCCCCAGGCCGCCGCCGCCGCCGCCGCCGCCGCTGCAGGAGGGTGGCGCGGTGCTGCAGCAGCCGACGCGACGAGGAGAGCGGAGCTGCCGCCCCCGAAAGCCACCCCCTAGCTCCGTCTCTCTCCGTGCCGGGTATAACGACCGATAACGCCGGCCGGCGAGAGACGCTGCCGCCGCCGATGCTCTTCCTGCTCCTGCTACTGATGTTGCTGCTGCTGCTGCTGCTGCTGCCTATCAATCGAGCTCGCGGAGCTCGCTTTTACGAGGGATCGACTTTTTACAAGCTGCTTTTTTAACGGGCCCGACGATGTTTACTGGATAAGTAATTGACGGGGCAAGAAAGGCTTGTTTACTGCGAGCAGCGCCGTAAGGAATGATGCTTCTTCAGGGATTTTTTTAAAGCACACTGCAGTGTAGTATACTTGGTGTATTTAAATAAATACTTCTATTTATGCTGCCCTTTTTTCAAACGGAAAATTTTTCAATATTTTTTTCAAATATTTCTAAACAAAAGCGTATAATTCCTTTTCGTTATTCAAAACAAACCATCGTAATAAGGTCTCATCATTTATTGCTCTTTCATTTTTCCAAATTTTCATTCACAATTATTAGAAATCAAGCCGTTACATCGCATGCGAACGTTTCGAAACGTTCACTTCCCCCGCACCCCGATTAATCTCCAAATGTACACGAAAAACTTGAGCAGACAGGGAGCTTCCAATATTGCCCTCCCCAACGAAACAATACACGAACGAATACAGTGTGCCCAATCGTAACAGCGACGGACGAGCCATAAGCCTCGGAGATCTGTCTGAGACGAGGATTTCACTACATCGAGACGGGGCTGTAATATTACTGACTTTGCGGCTCTCCTTCTGGGGTCCAGCCTCTACGTCTGGCCTGGTCGAATCGATACATAAGTTGCTTGGAATACCAATGAAAGGACGCAGATTTGGTGAACCTGAGAATTTAAGTAGGTAATTTAGTAGCTTCGGGGAGGAAACTTTTTTTCGAAGGGAGAATACATTAAAATTTGACTTTTGGAAGAGAGTTTGACAGCATCGGAGTGTATATTTCTTTTTAAAACAGAGTCGAAAAAACAAGCTTAGCGTTTTGTTAATCTGAGACATTCAAGTAGTTGATAGACTATTTTAAGCTGCGTAAATAAAAAAAAACCGTAATATTTAAATTAACATTACAATTTCGATTCAAGTTTTTCGAGAACTTTAGCACATGACACTTACTTTAAGTGTGTACATGGCATTATATTACTGTTCTTTAATTAAAATCTTAATAAAACGAGAGTCGTACACAAAATTATTAATTACAACGCGGAGTCAAAAGGATGAAATAGGCAAAGCTCTTTTTTCAGTCTTTCGCTCAGCAGCGCTTCTGTGCTACATTGCAAAGTTGTATTAATTTTCCTAGCAAGTACAAGAATAATGGATTTACTTTACACAGGAATGTAAAGTCGAGGAGCCTTTGTGAGGCGGTCTGAAATATTGAAGAGGCTCTCGCCTCGCCTCTAATTGAAGTTGTTTGCAATTTCACATCAAAGAGGGCAATAAGTAAATGGATCTCTCGATAAGATTCTACTGGATCTACCTCTGCAGTTGATATAGTTTAATTAAACTAAATGCTGCGTGGCTTTAACTTTGATTATTAGAACTTTTTTGTCGAGAATTGATCCTGTCTCGTCAGATACTAGTAATTTAAAGTATTTTAATACAGAAAGAAGATTAAAATTATAATGATAATTTTGAGATACATTTATCCTGAAAAAGCAAGACTAATTTTCAAATAATCAGACAGGCAATAATCTGCAAATGATAAAGTTTAAGCTAATAATAAAGTCCGTTTACATAAAACTAAAACGTCAAATTTAATAAACACACGGGTGTTCTACCAGAAATACGCTGATTTCCTTAAATTGCGACAATCTTAAAAATAGAGAATTACAAGAAGGGAGAGAAGGAGCTTCCATCTCCTCGAAGCGCGCCAGCTCCGCCGGGCTCGAAGTGCTCAAAAATTCATCCAATTCGCGAATAACGCCGGGCATAATGCAACTCGCAAATAAGACGCGCGCTCCGGCTCGGAGAGTCGCGCTTATTAAAGCCCGGGGAAATATCCTTCCAACAGGCAATTTTCGCTCCCCTCCTCGAGGAGCGTATACACGCCGCCTCCTCGGATATTCGCGAAAAGGGAAGAAAAGAGCCTCGGCGGGAGAGCGTCAATGCCCGACGACGACGACGACGCAGCCTCGCTTTGTCGTGATCCAGATCTCTTTCTTATATATAATACTCTCTCGACCGCCTCGCGGATTTAGCTGCGTCGGAGAAAATGAAGCCCGCCGTTTTTCACGCTTATTGCTGGTGCGGCTTCCTCCTTATTCGCCTTTTTTTTTTGCCCCGAGAGCCGCGCTGATAAGTTCACTTTCCTCGGGGGTTTGACTTTCGGCTGATCTGCTTTGTGCCGGAGCTCGATGGCTGCTTCTCGCGGCGGTCGGACTGGGATTTTAATCGCTCGACGGAGATATCTGCTTTTATGAGGTAGTAAGCCGGCTGAATTGCATTTGTAATGCTTAATGAATAAAGATTATGGGAATACTTTACGGATACTATTTGGGTTGTAGAAATGGCGTTTAGTCGGAGCGGGGAATGAAGCGTTTAAGATGTTGCCAAGTAGTACAGGTCATATTTCAAAACTATGATTAAAGTGCTTCTGTATATATTTAAAAATGTTCATTTTTAACAAAGAATGAAGTAAAAAAGTGATATTTATATTAGAAATTATGTGGAAACTTTTTTATATTTTTAAATATCAATTATTGATCTTCAATATTTTTACAGGACTACCAGGGAAAGAAAATGCAGCTGGAAGCGTTGCCGCACAAGATGTCGTCGACCTCTGCACTTGTTCACTTCGGCCTCTGCATCTCTTCATTCAAAAATCGATGCCCCTGCAACAGAAAAAGAATATCCGTTTTACCTCCTTCCTCCGCGATCTCGCTCATTTAAAGCTCGCGCACCGCGGTGCATCCGTCTCCCCTTTCGCCGCCTTCCGACAATCCCCGTCGTCCCTGGAAAGCATCTAATTCCGGCATTTTTCAAAAGCCGCGTTATCAGAAAAAATGAAGCCAATAATCTTCGCTCCCGAGCTATTTATCTCCCTCCACCGACTCGGATTTTTTCGCCCGGTCCCTTCGGCACAGACGGAGAGAGAGCGTGGCGGCGGCGGCAGCGAATGATCGAAATCGGAAGGAGGGCGGCCTCCCCCCCCTTCCTCCCCCCGGGGGGAGGAGGAGGGTGAAATCTGAAAACGGCGCGCGAAGTCCCTTTTATCTAGCTGCGGCCGCAGACAGAACGGCGCGCCGGACTTTTAGCCACGCCCTTCGGCGAGGCTCGCCGAGCGCCAGGCGCCCTGTATTATATAGACTAATCCGGAGCTTTCCGCGCTCCCCCCCTTCCCCGTCCCCCGTCGCGCCTGTTGCCCTTCCGGGATTTGCGCCCTGGGTTTTTGGGCCTTTTTCCGCCGTCGAGGATTAGCGGATCGCTGCCGAGATCGTCGGGGCCGATGCTCGATTGGAGTCGAGATAAACAACGGACGGCTGATGCGATTATTGTTGGCTTAACTTTAAGGGCATTGATTTGTTTGGATTCTTGGCTCAAGAGCTTTTGAAAATAGAAGCTAGTCGGTCCAGTAAAGTTCGTAGCAAAGACTTCAAGTTAATTTAAAATGAACAGCCTACATAGTAAGAACTGATATTCCAAAAAAAAAAAAAAAAAAAAATTCAATTCTTCGTCCAACGAAAAGCCGATCCCCAAACGCTCCCGTGGCCGTCCGCGAATCTCCTGCCCACTTAGCCCTTGGCGCGAAGCTCGGAGCCGTGCACTTTAAAGAATGTTCCCGGGCCGCGGCGGGAGAGAAGCAGCAGCTTGGTCCCGGTAATCGTCTGCTTGCCGGGTCGATATACGCCGGCAGCCGGAGCTCTTATACGCGGGACGCGGAAACGAAAACACGCGCCGCGCGGCATCTCCCCCAGATATATATGCATTCCCGGCTAAAAAGACTACATCGTTCCAAGGGAGCGGGCAAGAGCTTTTTTTGCCTGGACTTGCTGCGAGATCACGGCTTTTAGCGCGAGCTGATATATATATATATATAAGCCTCACCTCCACCCCCCCCCCTGCATCCCCGGAAGAATGAAATGGCCTCTGAAAGCGTTCGACGGGCCATACGAGGTAATTGGCGAAATACGATGCTTTTTGCGGGAGCTGGTTTTTCGAAAATTGAAAGGGCACTGTTTTCGGTATACTCGACTATCTGTTGTTATTTAGTGTCGATTGAATTCGGGTTCATTAATTTAACATTAAAATAACACGGATCATTCTACGCCTGTAAATTAATACATCGTTATTAGCGAACAGAGCACGCTTTAATTAATTACACTCCGGATCGAATTTAAGAAATGTTAAAAATTCCTCTTCCCCGCGGGCAAACAAAACGGGGCGAACCTCAATTCACGCGGCGCTTCGCGCTCACGCAAAAACAAGATGCGCGAACGCGCAATCTCTCATTTCAGCGTCGGCCGCGGCAAAATTCGCATCGCGGCGCGAGAACTCGGAATTCCGGCCCCGGCAAAAGCCGTTGTTTTCATAGCCGCGGAGCGCGCAGCGGCAGAGACGGAGGCGACTCCACGCGGCTCGCACGCTTTCCTCCCGCGCGCCTCGCCGGCAGCACAGACATCGCGCCCGCACACACGCACACACACACACCTGCAACGCTCTATCGATTGTGCCGAGCGCGAAACTGTCCTAGGACACTGTATACTCTTTCTCTGCCGCCCTCAGCGATCGTTTCTTTGTCTCCGCCGGGGGCTCGGCGTTTCGTCTCGTCGCTGAAATTCGCCGCTTCCGCGAACTTTATCCGTAGCTGCGTCGGTTTTTGTCGAAAGTGTACAGGGGGCGCGCTTATTTTTGCCAGTCTCTTTTTTTTTTTTTTAAGCGGAGGACCGACGAATTGAAAATTTAACAATAAAACTCGGTTACAATCGAAACCCCCGACAAAGCGTCGGTTACGGCGCGGTTAAAAAACTTGGACAATTAACAAAGCGAACGACGCCGGGAACGTAAAAGCCACCTCGAACGGGCAAATAAATCAAGGCAGCCGAAACACCGCGTATACGCGTAGCTCGAGAGCAAGTCGAGGTTCGCCTCGCAAGACAAACAGGCAACAATCGCAATAGCTAATTAGCTCGGCCGTCGAAACGGGAAAAATCGAGAGAGAGAGAAACGAGCTGCCCTCGCAGCGCCGGGGCCCCGGTAGGGGTGCCGGGGTGAGAGTGAGAGAGAGAGAGAGAAGGAGGCCGGGAGGGGCGGCTGCCGGCTGCGGCGCGGAGGGAGGGAGCTCGCCGGTTCATCCACCTCGCAGCCTCGAACCGCTGCAGAGAGGGTGGATGCCCTGCCGAGCGCGCCGCGAACTCTCCGGCTTTGCAGATTCTCTCTCTGGGCCGCCCGGCTCTCCCCGGGCTCCCTGGACGCTTTAAAATGTCTCTCTCTCTCTATTTCTGGCTTTGTTTTCGATGCCTTTTATCGGGATCGGGATGTGTGCTTCCGATGCTTTTTCCGGACGGTTTTCGTGTGCGGGATACTAGGTTTATTGGCGAGTCGTCTTGTGAGGGTACTTCATGCTTCTTTCGAGCTTGCTTAGAGTCCTTTATGAGTGTATTAAAATCAGACTGGCAGCTGACGGTATTACGATTTTATTCGATCAAAGCTCTTGGTATAAACTCGGAAGGTCTTTATTTCAGATAACTTTATTTTATTTTCAAATCGACCATTTTCCCTCGAATCTTTAAACTATAATACTGCGCCGCTCTCGCGGCAAAGCTACAGCGAAATTGGTTAAGTGTAGCGATGGAGTGGCTCGCTTGTTAGTCGCGGTCGCGGCGAATAATCAAGTTCTCCCGATACGCCGGAGTCTTTGTCGTTCGGCCTTGCCGAGAGGCCTTTCGCAATTAATTTTATAACGATTGTTATTCCCCTTCTTTACGCTCCTTCAGCCGCTGGAGTCTGCCGTTCGCCGAAGCGTATCGAGACGCGCGGGATTTCTCTCTCTCTCTCTCTCTCTCTCTGCAGTACACCTTTTCGAGCAGTTGATATTGCTTGAACGAGTAATGAATATTTCAGGTCCTCGTTTGCCGTAAATTTAAAAGTCGATATGGATTTTATACTCGAAGTTCAAGAACCGTTTGCTCGGAAGTATCTTTTGGGGAGATAGCAATACCCACGGAGGGGTTGCAACTGCAGCCGAAGCTTTAACATTTATAATCCCCATAATTTTCGAACATTCATCGCGGTGAAAAGCGAATCCGGATAAAAGCCGCATTTTCCAACTGTATATCACTCCCCGATCCGGTTAAATTTCATTAAAACCGCGCAAATAATTCCGAGCGCAAAAAACGTAAACATTTGAGCGCGGCATCATCGGCGCATCCGCCGACTCATTCGTCGCCTCGAAAAAGGAAAAAAAAAAATAATAATGAAAAGCTAAGCCGATTACTTTGGAAGGAAGCACTCAGCGCGTCAGGTATTAATAACGTAATTCCGGGTCCAGACTCGCGAAAAAAATCCCCGCGAAATGAGGTTTCGCGTCTCCCCCTCTCCAAAAGGAAAAAAAAAAAAAAAAAAAGAACCTGCCGGCTTTTTCCCCGTGCAGCGGCAGCAGCTCGCTCCGGTCCGCGACTTATCGATCTTTTCTCTCTCCCGGGTCTCTCGCTCTCCCTCTCAGCTTTATTCCCCGTTCGTGCTCAGCGTTTCTCTCTGACGCTCCGCGCTCTCTGGATCCATTAGCGGCGATGCCCGTAATTCACGGGACGACGCCGCGCGAGCTCTGGGCAGGCCCGGCCCCGGCAGGGGATGCTGTCGGGGCTTTTCTCCGATTGCCGCGCGAAGGAGGAAGAGAGAGAGAGAGAGAGAGCCTGGAAGGGAGGGGGATGCTCTCTAAATGCGAGCTGCAGTTTTAGTATCCCCCGGCCGGCGTTAATTAAGCTGCGGTTTCGCGCCGCTCTCGGCCCTTTGTGAATGATGGATGCGCGCGCGGGGGATTATGAGCTGTTTTCGGATTTTTGAGGCGGCCGCGTCGTTCTGTTCTTAATTCTCGGTTGAAGAAAGTTTGATTAGGTTCTTTCTAGAAGAGTAGAGAGTATGCACTTTGAATAAATGTTTGGTAAATTTGTATTACTGGACTTTTTTTATTGATTTTTTTAAACTTAAAATGTGGTTTATGGTATAATATAACGTTTTGATTTCACGCAATAAAAATTATGGAGTGCACCATTTAAGGGGGAGTTTACATATCAATTCAATTCATTAAACTGGCATTACCCGGGCATTAAACCTTTTGTGCATAAAAGGGAAATGAAACAGCGATACTATCGGGACGCACCTTATTTTACAGACATTATTCCTTTTTCTCATGAATATTTATGCGCGGGCATTTACATTCGTGCGTATATATTTTGTTTGACCTTCGCTTTTACCCGCAATTAGCGAACTCATTATATATTCTCTTGATCTAATATAACAAAAAAATTAAATTATTTAACAGTATAAATAAATGAATTATCCAGCGAGTTGTTGCAGGTAAGTGATCGAAGCAGGTGCTGCTGCGTCCCTTCCCTTGCCCCTTAAAACTTCCTTTCTCCCTCGGGGCGAAAAATAATTAAGTTGACACTGCCCCATTAATTAACATGCTAATATCATTATTACGACAAGGCGACTTAATCGCGTCAATTAGCGACGCATCGAGAACCCATAAAGAACGACTTATCAGCGACACACCGCAGGCTCGCAATCCGTCTCTCTCGCTCGATATATATATCGCCGGTAAACAGTTGCGGGCACAGGTAGATTCCTGTTTTTTTTTTTTCTTTTTATTCTCTTTGCACTCGTTAAAAATTCCCGGTGCGCGACCTTCGGTGCGGCTCTCGACCAGCTGACCACTTCGGAGAGCGAAGCTGACAGCTGCCGCGCCGAAAGCACCTGCCCGGGCAGACGGGCGCGCACGCGAAAAAATGCGCCTCGGCCGCACTTCTCGGGATTGCAAGCCTTTCGTAATACCGATACTTGAGAGTGATGTATGCGCGCGCGGTGGCGCACGCGCCGCGTTTATTTAAGGACGATCGACTCGACTCTCGCCCCGAGGTTGCAGCAACACCCTGGTTAGGCCTGGTTAGCTTTCTACGGAATGATGGACGGACACTGCTTATTTTGAGCTTGATTGGGCGCAACGGTGGGGTTAGAGGAGGATGGTAATTTAGCGAGGTTCATTGGCTTGGAATTCGGCGGTGGCTTTAAAAGGTGCAGCTTTTTTTACTTTGGAAGAGCGCTTGTTATGTTATAGTGAAACAATTGCGGGGATGATATTTTATGTAAATCTTTCCATGATATGTTTCTGCTTGATACATGTTGTAACGAAGAATTTTATAGGATGCCGTAAAATGCGTTTTTCACATTTTCAAGTCGATACTGGAAAAAATTTCAAAGATGCAGCAGAATGGAATTTGGTTTTCCATGTTCCAAACTATGTGGGAATAAACATTTGGCATGCCTTTCTTTGGAAATTGACTTTTCAAAACTTGTTTAATATAATTTTCGTCTCCAATGATCTTTTTCAATACGCTTTTTCTAAATTAGAGTATATTATAAAAAAAACTTTATAAAACTTTACACCTTGGAAAGGTTATTTACACTAATACAGAGAGTCTCACACGTTTCGATCACGCAAAAATCTTTATTTTTTAAAAAATTGTAGCAAAATAAATATTTACAGAAAATACATACCATTTTCTGCGTTGTCACAACGAATTTTCAACAGATTGTACAAACAAAGGTTTTCGAAAAACTTTATTTTAATCGATATCGAACGCGTAGCTTTTGAGAAATCAAACAATAAACCAAACGAACGCGGCTTCCTTCATATTTTTCATAAAAAAAAATAAAACATATTTCAATGTTAAAACCGGTGACCCGATAAAACGTGCAAGACTCTCCTCGCGAGTGTATATAGCAGTCGACGATACGTCACTTTGCGCACTTTGGCGCATCGTCGTAAGTTGTAACGCAGGTCGTCGCGATCGCACTGCACTCACAGTAATGGGGACGCCTGGGCGTCTACTTTGCGCCACGGTACGCGTCATATCAGTCTCGCGCGAGCAGCGATAATTTTCAATTAGCTTATTGAAGAAAACGGAAAAAGT
This sequence comes from Ormyrus nitidulus, assembly GCA_900474335.1. Lineage (NCBI taxonomy): Eukaryota > Metazoa > Arthropoda > Insecta > Hymenoptera > Ormyridae > Ormyrus > Ormyrus nitidulus. The sequence continues at coordinate 10,790 of UCOL01004306.1, forward strand.
GAAATTTCGCGAAAATTAATAATAAACTACTCTTTGCGAGAGAGTACAATGAAAATATAGGCAAATTGGACATAACTGCATGCCTTTCGCCGTTGGAAAAAATATACAGTCCAAATAGTTCCGCAAACTGTAGATCATTCATCCGCGATGAATCGAACCCGTTGCGCTGATTAGCCCGTGAAACTTTCAGCATCCAAATAATTTTTCATCCCTCACCCGAGCACCGTTCAAAGTCCAGCTCGCAAAGCATTCGAATCCTTTCAGCACCCCATCCGCCCCGAACAAAAAACCCGTCCTCACAATGCGGCGCAATATCGTGATGATTCACGCGAGCTCGTTCTACGAAAAAAAAAAAAAAAAAAAAAAACAATGAACCCGTGCATTTGACATAAAATACCCGCGGCGCTCTCCTCGCATTTGTATTACGCGTCCGCGTCTGCTTTGACTCGCGCTCGTCCGTAATACGCAGTTAGGCGTCGGGGAAACGAGCGAGTGGATTGCGCGCTGGCAATCATCGATATATCGTTACAGCCACCGTGTATACACGCGGCGAGTGCGCCGGTGTTGGTGATACGCGCGCAAAAAGTTGTACAGACGAGGGCGGCGACCGGTAAGGCTAACTCCGGCTCCGAGGACGAGAGGCGGAGGGAAGACTAAGTTGTTGAGACGGATGAGAGATTGATTGATCGATCGAACGATCGCGGCCGCGCGGTGCGATAATGCTCGCTGGAATTTTCATTACGACGGAGAGTGATTATATGCAGGAGGACAATCGTTTAAATTGCCGCGGTTCGTTATTAGTTTCTCGTTAAACAGTCCCGGGGACGAAGGATGACTGGCGGGAGCTTAGTGCTAATGGCCACCGCTAGGAAGCGCGGAAGGGTATTACGGCGAGCCGCAGCAACGAATTGTTTCTAGTTCATAGTGTCGTTTGTAAAGACTAACGGCGCGACGAGGGTCGAGGATGGTGATTAAGAATAAGAACGGCGCGAAAAACCGGCGCTTTATATAGTTAATACTTGAATCGTTGCACCCCGTGAATAATTGATTAAAATTCACCATTTGCCAGGAAGGATATCAAAAAGAGTTCCGCGCACGAAAATTCGACGGAATCGGATGAAAAAAGCTCCCCGTCGCCATTTTCAAACTCTCCACCGAGTCGTGAAAATTGCAGTCGAGCGGATATAACGCAAAAACTCATCGCGGCCCTCTTTCTCTCTGCGCAGTAGTTTGAAAAAGTTCATCAGGGAAAGTGGGTTGGCCGCCACACATCGCGCATCGCGACTCGATAAACAAAAACCCCGTGCAATCGCGGGCAGCAGCAGCAGCAAAAAAAAAAAAAAAAAAGCAGCATCATTCAGCCCCAGCAGAGCCTCGCTCTCGCATATATACGAAGTGAGCCTCTACTCGTAATCAGCGGCTCGGATCTATCAGCATCCGGAGGGAGCGGCAGGCAGGCAGCTCTTTCTGTCTCCGCTCTCGGCAAGGGGTTGCTTTTAGCGGCCTATCGCGAGGCTCCCAGGCCAGCGGCCTCTTTCGTTATTAGCGACGAGCAGCGGCGGCGGCAGCGGCGCGCGGCCTGCTTATATTTACGCGACGCGCGGCGGCGATCGACCCGTTTGTTATCGCCTCCGGCTAGGCTGCGCCGCGATTTCTATGCAAGGAGAGAGAGAGAGAGAGAGAGAGAGAGAGAGAGAGAGCAGCGCAGGATGAATTATTCATTGTTTATGATTTGCGGCTGATTCGACGTTGTTTAGCGTAATGGCCGCCCTCGCACAATAGGCGCTTTTCCAAATTTCGCCTAACCCGCCTCACCTGTGTGTGAGCTGTGGTTATTAGCCGTGTGGCTCAACGCTTCATCGATCGTATCAACGTGCAAGTGTATAAACAATTTTCATTTTGCAGTCGTTTCGAAAAATAACCAAAAATCAGGAGATTCGATTAATTAAAAATGTGAAAACAGTCTTCTAAATCCCGACGGCGGAGCTTCCACCGGGCAGTGTTTGGCAACCGCACAATCGAAAAGCAGGCCAGTCCGTATCGACGAATCGAAGCCGTCCGATCGCCGATCGCCGATAGGCCCGGGCCTCGTTATCTGGGCTCGCGGGCCGTTTTTATCCTCCTCCTCGGGCGCGTGCTTGCACCTGCTTGCGTATTGACAGTCGCGGCTCCGCGCGCACCTGAAAGCAAAGCTCCGGGCAGCTGGCCCGGGCTCTGCGGGCCTCGTTACGCCGCATTTACATGTGGCTTTGTTACATCTGCGCGTATGTACGCGCGCACGCATATATCTTCGCAGGGATGTTATCTCGGCCGGACGAGGTCGTTAACCGAGACGAGAGAGAGAGAGAGAGAGAGAGAGAGAGAGAGAGAGAGAGAGAGAGAGAGCTGAATGGCCCCGAAGTGCTCCGCGGCCTCTGATGGACGCATTGATGCTCTCTCGCCGAGTGTATGACGGAGGGAGTTGCCGCTACCCAAATGTTGCTATTTCGATTTACGGCCGGGGGATTAGCGCAACGATATGGGAAGAGTTTTTTTTTACGGTGCCTGCTACGCCAATGGGACCGTGATTTTTATTTTTTTTTGGCGATGAAAGGGGCAAATTTGTACGCGATTGAGTTTGCGGCTGGAAATTGGAAGGAAAGTCGTGTTTTAGATTTGGCATGTTTTGCATATTTAGTTGTAATAAAAGGGATTGTGAATTAAAATACGGTGTAATAAACTTTTAGAGTATATTGAATCCTGCTTTTGTTGCTGGGAAATTCAAAGGAACGAATTTATGTTGTTCGGATTTATTCATTGCTTTTTCATTTATCAGGAAAATAATTGTTTTTTACGGCAACGAATACGTTAGCGGGTAAATAGGCAGGAGTAACATATCGACCAAACATTTAAATGATTCATTTTATTAACTTTGCCGACATTAAATTTCACTCCATCATCGTTTATATAGAGGTATATTTTTTAATATTGTTGTTTTTACATAAAGTGATGAATCTGTTATGAACTGCATCAAAAACTTAGTAAATTTTAAAATCGATTAGTTATTCTTTTTCGAATGATTCATGAGTCCTTCTTTTAAATGCAGATTTTCAATAAAAATTTAAAAGAAGTTTGCATTAAACTTTTTATTACTTTGAGCGTTCATTTAAATTCATGTAACAAAGGTAAATTAAGTTTTTAAAATTTTCCACTGGCTTTACTGTTACTGCTTTGTTCCACAAAAGGAAAGTAATATTACAAGCTAAATGTATTCCACCCACGTATCGAAAACGTTTGTTAAAACTATACATGTATAGTAATTCCAATTGAAACTATTGCTATAACCAACTCTCAGTGATTAAAGGAAGCAAATTTCATATTAAAACAAGATTAATAAAATGCTAAATTTGCACCCAAATTATGAAATGTTATCTGCTACTAGTACAGTTATTGATTGGCACATTCAATTACCCAACAATAATGCGGATGGTATAGAAATGATTAATCGTTAAAAAATCTATTGAAAGCTCGTCCAAAAATTCCTACTGCTTAATCATCGGTTAACCACAAATAATTATCGCCCTTTTTCCACGCTCACTGCCCAAAATCAATACTACATACGCACATGAAAACCCAGCCGCAAATCGAGCCGACTATAAACCCCACTTAAATTACCCTTACATTAGTCACACGCCGCGTCAGAAAAAAAAAAATAATTCATGAATACATTATTATTCACTCGGCGAAATCAGTTTCGAAAGCCTCGTTTCGACGCTCGTGCAGTCGCGTCACAATGGGGCGAACTTTGCCAAGTTGCTCGTCGCGCGAGGATAAAAGGCCGCCGCCGCCGCCGCGGCAACTATAATATCGGACGGACTGTTCGCGCGTTCGACTCGGATCGACTTTGCCGAGCGTAAAAACGGGCGAATAATAATGATTATAATAATAATGAGAGCGCGCGCGGCGCGGCGCGGCGCGGCGAGGGGTAGGTCGGGAGACTCGGGGTCTGGGCGAGAGCGAGGGTCGCTGACGTCGCTCGTCTGCCGGCGTCTCCCTTTTTCCGCCGGCGCGGCCCGACTGGTGCGTACAATACTTTTTTTTTTCGCACGCTTTTTCTTAATATCCCGCTGGCCGGTTTCAGTTTTATGCCGCTCTGCCGCTGTCGCTGCTTTGCTCGCCTTTTCTTTAGTGTCTTGTTTGAACAATGCGAGGTTTCGTTGTCTGCAGGGAATGGTAATAAAGGTCTTGATTAAGCGTTAGAGCCTTTTATCTTGTTTTCGCAATTTAATAAGCAAGAAATTCTATTCGTTGGATTACACGGACAAAATTTTCTATTCGAAATTACCGTGAAAATGACGATAACCTCGGGGCGAGGTTGTCGTAATTGATTTTTTTAATTGTACGTG
>UCOL01004307.1:0-15209 GCA_900474335.1 Ormyrus nitidulus
CCCCCCCCCTCTCTCTCTCTCTCGCCCGCGGCTCTCCGCTTCTGCAGCTCTTATCGCGCGCTAATTTACTGTTTATACGAAAATTAGCCGCTCCGAGTGCGAGAGCTGCTGTGGGTTTTTTGCGTCGGTCGCCGCGTAATGGACGATGTAACAGGGTTACGAGCCGCGCGCCTCGCCCGGACGTGGCAACCGGTTTTTCAGCGCCGCGCGAGGGCTCGCATTTTCGCCCGGCGCGAGAGTTCGAGTTACGTTAGGAGATGAGTTTATGCAGGCGCGACATTGTAATTCATTTTTATTGCGGGCTTTCGCACTTTCGTGCAGCCATTAAGCAGCTTCGCGCCTCAACGGCGAAAGCGGCGGCGGCGATGATGAAAGTTCGATTGACGATGATCCGTTTTAGAAGGAATGCTTTTTTAAGCTGGAAATTCTAACGAATTGATGTCGCGGGAAATTTAATTGATTTTCAATAAACAATTCCGTTTTTAAAATACAATGCCATTCACATGAATATTTAGGTAACGGTAACCTGTACTCTATCGCGCACTATATCGATTTTGAATACATTAATGTGACAGATTCAGTTTTTCAATGTGGGATTTTAAATCTGTCGTCAGTGAATTTTCACGTTATATATACGGGTGCGGAAGGAAAGTACATTCTGAATTAATAAATCGGGCGCGCCAGAAGTTTCTGTATCATTAAACATCGGTTATCAATCGCGTTGAGTGATTTAATTGATTATTTAAGGATATGAAATGTGATGTTTTATGCGCAAGGTGAAATATAAAGCTAGAAACGCCGTGTGCAGGTGAAGCAGGAAATTATCAATCATTTTATAATTGGTGATTTTATTGGTGTAAACTGTTTTCATTACAAAATTATTACAGTTATTATTATTATAAAGAATGCAACTTTCTAGTGCTTTAAATACATAAATCACTGTAATAAAAAGAAATACATTACCTTTAACGACTAAAATGGCCACCGGGTACAACTATATGCAGCTCCATCTAATAAAAAGAGAAGGCCAAAAAATGCTATCGCTTCTGATATGCACCTCGAAGCGTCGGCGACAGCAGCGAACCGCCGCGCAGCAAAGCTCATACAACCCAGCCCGCTCGGCCCTTGACAGGGCCCGGAAAACCAAAACGAGCTCCTCGTTTCCGCGAAGCAGACTCAATCCCCTGCGTCACCTACACGGGCCGACAACGCTGCCCGAGCGCTTTTAAAACGCCGCAGCGGCGGCACGCATCGCTTTTCGTTATAGCGGCCGACAGAGCGGGATGCAATTTCGCCGGCGACGATGACGAACTGGCTTCCGCCGCCTCTTTTTTTTTGTCCGGAGCGATTGATCCGATTATTCGCGCTGACTGGCTCTCTCTCTCTCTCTCTCGCCGTTTAATGTATACTCCGAGAAGGGCGATATATATAGGCGAAGGAACGAGATTTTCAGCTGGAAACGAGAGGGGCTTTCGATCGGATTGGGGGGGATTGGGGACGAGCGAGGATTCCGGAGGAGTTTCGGGTGATTGACGGGGGATAATTCGAGGATGCAAAATTCCCGCGGAAAGGAGGTAGAGGGGAAAATTGATTTTCAGTCCTTTTTGCGAGTATTTATGGACGGATGAAGGAGCTGCAATAATTGGGCATTCAAGGCGTAATTAATTATTTTAGATGGATTGCTCCGGCAATCCGTCTTCCTTGATGATTAAATTCGCTTTGTAATTCTGGAATTATTATATCCTTTTGAGCATCCATCTACCTTTAAAATTAAATTTAGCTGCAGAGATTGTTTAATTATGATTGTGAATTTTATGCCCGCGAGCTTTATTAAGTGGTTGATGAGCGGAAAGATAAAAATTAAAAAAGATAATTAAAAGTTTATGTGGTCATTTTGTGCTCGTTGTAATAAAAAAAATGTAGTGTATGTACATAAGTAGGTATGTAACGAAGTAGTTCACTTGTTAATAAAATGTAAAAGAATTATACGCTTTTAATAGACTTTTAAAATACTCAAAAATTCTAATTTTCAAATTAAAATATCGTTTTCGGGAAAAAATTTATCGATTGAATATTGTTTTTAATTGTAAAATACTATCGGATAACTCATAACTTTGGAATCTGCAAATTCCATTCATCGGAAATGCGATCAGATGGAATTTTGGAAGCGCTCCAAAAAGTTTCGATTTAAATACTCGATGATAAATATAAATGCAGCTGAGGCTGTGGAATGAATTCACATTTTATTCAAATTTAATATTCTTGAAATTCACTCGGTCCTTCTTTTCAAATCTTCTCCGTCTCTACCTTCAATACAAGTTTGTTCATTTGAACAGCGAGCGAAAGTGAAATGCAAGAGAAAATCCAATTTTCACCGTTTATATCGATAAGTTTAAAGAAGAATTTTAATAGCAAAACCGACTCAAAAGTTAATTCACAAAGCACCCAATAATGGCCAACAGATGCGGTTGCACAGAGCGAAATATGCGATGTGCGGAGGCTCGGCGAAAAGTAATGCTTCGCATTTGCTCGCGGAATGAGACTCCCTTTATTTTTATGTACGTTGCGTTCGCCGCTACTATCATCCGCATTCTCGACTGACGCGCTGCACATCAGCACCCGACCGATCTTCCCTCGCTTAACTTACTGTATTACCGCGTATTTGTAAATTACTATAGCCGAGGAGATGGACTTAATGGCTGTTTTTCTGTTTAAGGAGGAGAGTTTGCTCGAGAACTTCCGAGGCCGCTTCTACCCTGCCGCATCATCACAGGACCCGGCAACCGAGGTGAGATTTTGTTTATTAATGGTTGGAGTATACGTGATTTATTAAAATTGATTGCCGATACGAATAAGTGATGGATTTTTGACCTGATTTATAAATAGGCTATTTCTCCCCTTTAAAGAAACACATTTTGCGTGCGTTGAAAATTGTTGCCAAAATTCCACCGCTCGTGAATGATTTCATCGGGTTGCTAAACTTGGCTTGAAATATTGCCGGCGCATTTAATGATTTGTTTTGAAAGTCTCCGGGATGACTCATTTTAAACATATAGAAGTAAAAATTTGTCGGTGAAGCATCGGAAATTTAAGCAATTACTCGGCTCTCTGACATTTTCCAATTTATCCGAACAAGTTATAAATGAAATAATTTAACAAAATCTGCAACCATCAAAACTTTGTAAATTTATATAAAAAAGCCTCGTACAAATATATTTTTCTCTAACAAGGCGCATCGACTACCGCGCAGAAGTAAAATAAAAAAAGCAACACGGAGCAAAAACTAAAAATATTCACCGCGCGTCCGGGCGTATCGCGCGGAAATCCGAATCTCCCGTAAAAGCCAGAGGGCCAAAACAAACACCACGAAACTGCATCACGGTGCAGTCAATCGGCGCTCGTCATCTCCTCGGTCGCGAGCCGCGGCAGCCCCGATAAAGAACCCGCACTCGCCGATCCCAGGCGTTCGATATAAACGAGCAATGCACTGAAATAACGCGATCGACGGACGAGATTGCGGGGGCCAATCGATCATTGCCCCCCTCCCCCATATACAACAATGGGAGCTAACTCTGCTTCTCGGTCCTCGCAGGCTGGTCTACACGGATCTGCAGCCGTCGGGATTCCTCTGCTGCCCGGGCTGGACGCAGGTCACGCGATTGAGCTTCGGCTGCAACAAGCGTGAGTACAAGACCGCCTGGGTTTATACGAGGTATGGGAGCGAGTGCGCGAGCGAGAGGGAGAGTGGAGGCATAAATCCGTCAGGTTGGTCACGAGTCGCGGGCTCTCGGTCCTCGAGACCCGAGAGTCCTTGCCGTGTGTATGTGTGTGTCTGGTACACGTCTGTTTGCGCCGGTTCGATGGCGCAAGCATTAAGACGATTTTTTTTTTTGGGAAGTTTGGCGTTGGGCTTAGCTTGTGTAACGGATGATTGATTTAGGAGTGAGTCGTGTAAGAGTCGATAGTTTGTATGTTGGATAATTTGTTGACGCCAAAGGCTGCTGTAAATAATTTTGCTAATTTCATTTGCACTCTATTATCTGTATCGGTGGATAAATATTTGAAAAGAGTAATATAAAATATGATCATTTTTTGGGTTTTATTTTCTACGTGGAATTCTTTAGATAATGCTTTAGAAAAAGTTTATCAAATGATTTTAAAAGCTTTTTCATACATTTTTTTCAAGTATATTATAAGAACTGTTAGCTTCTATTTTAAAACAGCTGTATTGTGGTTCACCCGAAATATTAATTAAAAAATATCGCGCTCGTTAATTTTTCAATTTTTCAAAAAACCCTCCCAATTTTCTTTAAACTACAAAAAGTAGTGCCCAAAGCGTGGCACCGATGCAGAAAATAGACTAAAATTAAATTTCCTCTCCAGAAAAAGCCCAGAAAAAAAAAAGAAAATCGATTCCTACGTTTCTTTATAATTCACCTCCTATAACCCCGGCGCTCCGTCCTACAAAAGAAAGCGAAGCTCGCCTCCTAAAGCTCTCTCTCCATTATTGTGTTTTCAGCCGTTTGCTCGCAGGCCTGCCAAAACGGCGGAGTCTGCTCGTCTCCGGGCAGATGCACCTGTCCCAAGGGATTCACCGGCAACTACTGCCAAATTGGTAAGAGCGTCAAGCCGAAGATTTCCTACATCAAGCCCCGACAAAGCGCCAAGCCCGACGGATGGGATCGATTTTGCGATCGCGCGACGAACCGTAAGCTCGGGGGATCGTATGTGAAGCTCGGAGGCGCCTCTTTCGCGGAAAGTCGGGCGGGCTGTTATTAATTTCGTTACGCGGCCGTTGTTTCGCGATTTAGCGCGTTCGAAACGAATTTAGGCGACGTGATCGTTGACGCATTGACGGGGGAAGAGATTTGTTCCCGTGGAAATTTGTTGGCTGATAATAATGCTGATGGATAGAAGTTCTGAAAGTATTTCGATGTTTCGAAATAATCCTTCATTTTCAAAATTTGCGAGCTCTCAAATTTTTTTTCATTTTTTTGAAATATACCGAATATGTTCAAACCTCGCAGTTTCGTTGCATTTTTTCATTTTTTAGAGATTTACGCGGGTAATATCTTCTTTTTTTTTAATAGTAATACTCGTCATTATTTGGCAAATTTTTTCATCTTTTTCGTTCAGACGTTAAAAGCATAGCATAAATTTTAATCAGCATACGAAGATCTCGCACAGTCTTTCATGAATAAATTATACAAAAAATATTCTCCCACAGCAAACGAAAGCTCGGCAATTAATTCTAGATATATACCTTTTATATCAATATTAAAACCAAGATTAAAAAGCTGCTTCTTCCATAAAAACTAAATAAACAGAATGTTCCTCCAAACGAGCATTAACAATCTTTCCGATTGCCAGGCCAATAGAGCAAGTAAAAATACTTAAAAACTTTTCGTAAACCATCGACGCGATACCCCGGGGACGAAATATTTTCCCCCTGATTTACGCACATTTTGATAATAAATTTATAATCCAGTTTACGAGGCCGCACTAAAGCTCGCCGAGCCTCGACTTAATTACCTCCGGAGTTCGCGTGAGCGCATAATAACTCTCTCTCTCTCTCTCTCTCCGCGTATCGCGAATATAAAAAATTCCCCGACTCTTCCGGCGTCTTTAATTCAATATGCCGCCCCCCCCCCCCGCACGATAAAAGCCGGAGCTCTCTGCCCAGGAGAACGTCCGGCAATCAATTAATACCGGGGGCCCTCTCTATTTATGATCGATTCGCGAGGATCTCGAGATTAATGACGTGGTGTATTAGGTCCGTGCGCGAGAGTGGGCTGGTGGGTTGAGGACTGCGGAGAGCGAGGGTGGCTATTAATGGGGGATTTCAATTGAATTAATTGGAGCCGCGTGAACGGGCGCGGAAACTTGAAGAATTCAATGCGAAGAGCAGGAAATAACTGTGTCTCCGGTGAGAATTCTGCGAGTTTTCCTGATTTCGAATCGGGTAAAAATATTCAGTGTGATAATTAAGTTTGACAACGCGTACGAATTTTTTCTTCTGCAATAAGGTTGTATTAATTTAATACAATATATTTATGAATGCAGCATTCACGCCGTTTAATCCTGAGTTCAATTTTCATTCGAATATTGCGCCAAACTACACGTTTCGTTTCAAGCAATAAATTTGTGATCAAGCATCTCGTTTCACATTCGTCGGAAGAATCAAAAATATCCCCTGTCGAAAATCTCGCCCCCGACTTCTAATTATCAGCAGTCGACGTTCCCGTCGTCTCTTAACGAAGAGCCGCTCGCGAAATCGCGAAGTAATCGAGAAGCGCAGCTACATAATACCCTCTCCTGTGCTTACCTCGCACTTGGCCTCCCGGCTGGATTTATCGCCGCTCGTAATTAAATCGATCGTAACAGCCGTCGCGCGGGGGTTTTACGCGCTGCCAATACGCAGAGGCGGAATCGATGGTCACTCCTCTCGAGCCTCCGTTCGCGCGCGTCGCGATCGCTGCTGCTACCTCTCGCTTTTATTTCAGTTTTATTTGCTCTCGCTGCCTGTCACCTGCTCTTTCCGGCCGGGGGATTGATTTTTTTTTTTGCTTTTTTTTTTTATTGATTTCTAGTCGTGAGACTTGAAAAGTCAGAGGTCGCTGTTTGGGCTTGCGGAACTTTTTAGTTATTTTCCGAAGAGGGATTTTTTTTTTAAGTGTCAAGAAGTTCGTTATTTACAATTTTAAAGAAAGATTGCGAAGAGTTTTTATTTGATTGGGTTGATTAAAGAGTCGATATTTTCGTAAAGGCAAATTAATTTAATTAAGGGAACTGAAAGAGCAATGAAAGATTTAATAAACTCATTAGTAGCTATTGCGTAATGAATTTTAAATTAGTTGACTAAACATTTTTTACTAATTTATTTAAAATGATTGACATTCTCTCAATTAACTCAAAAGTTACCAAAAAATGAGCTTCGACTTTCTCAAAGTGATCGCATTGCTAATTTACGATGCCGAAATAATCTTACATAAACAAATAAATTGCAAAATAAATTACAAATCTAATAACGCAAATATTACGTTTCCCCTATAAATCGCGCGAATATCGCGGGCCTCAAAAAATTCGCAAACGACTCTCGTTACGTAAGCTAAATGGAATCAAGCGCGCGCTCTTCCTCCGCATCTAAAAATCAAATCGAACCTCTCTCCGTATCCTTTCGCCGCGAAGAGCACCGCGCGGCGCGCAGCTGCCATAAATTCTTTAATTACGATCGCTCCGACCCGATCTGAAATTTCTCACCCGCGGAGGATCGACTCTCTCGCTTTATCCCTATCTGACATAGCTGCCTCGTGTTGAGGCAGCTTCGTAGCCGCTCGCGGAATTCGCGATACATCGATTGGGTTACTCCGCTCGCCGACTCGCGGACGTTCTAATTGCCGATCCGAACGTGAAAGAGAGAGAGAGAGAGAGATCGGCTAATTCGATTGGAGTTAGAGCAGACGAAGATGTAATCCCCGGTGCGAGCGGTCGAGTAATCGATTTCTCGTTCGGGACGATCGATTTGCCGCGCATTTTTCTTATGAGAAGCTTCTTTGCGCGGCTTCCGCGAAGATTATACTTGGGAGATGCGCTGGGGAGATCTTCTGATTTTTTTATTCGAGTAGAGTAGAGGGGGTTTTTAAGAGGATAGATCAATGGTTGGTTAAAGTTTGTTTGTCGATGCATTGTTTTGAAGATAAATTTTTAACTTCAGGATCGAGAAGAACAAATTTAAGCGTTACGAGAAATTTAATAGAACTGGTTTAATAAGTTACTAATATTAATTTACCTTTTTCAGATGTAGATGAGTGTGTAACGGAGAAGCCGTGTGACCAGATATGCAGAAACGTACCTGGAACCTACGAGTGTTATTGCAGAAATGGATATGAATTGCAGCCAGATCGTCATTCGTGCCGAAAGAATGGTATTCAAACTCATATCCGTTTAATAAATTCGCTATTACGTCACTCGTCAAACCGATAATTTTTATGTAAAAAACGTCCAATACAGTCACTTAGTTTCAAAAGTATTAAATTACCTTTTTGAATCACTAAAAAAAATGGAGGGAAAGCCAACGGCACAACGTTTTATTAATAACCACTGCACTGAGCTTCTAATGAAAGTTCACGAGAGTGTAAGCACTAATTAACGGCGCCTTTAAAACTTGAACTTTGCAGACAGCGACGGCACGGCATTCGAGGCGCGAGATTTGGAGGAGGACTACGAGGAAACGACGACGACCACCACCAGGCGGCCGATACTCCGCGGTTGGTATATTGCCTGCATGCGCGAAACCGCCAATGGAAATTCCAGGGGTTCTATCTTTAAAAGCTTCGGGGGAGCGAAATATATGAGTTCGAAGCCTCTTCTCTCTCCTCGCGGCTTGTTTACTGTTTTTATTTTCGCTCTCCTTTACCTCCTCTCCTTCGCGCTCCCCGAGAGTTTATATACTCGCGAAAGAGTGTCACGTTTTAAATCGGATCTGGCGTTTTGCAGATACGGAGAACGAGGTTGGCGATGGCGAGGACGAGAGCAGTTACGAGGAGCTACTTCGGAGACTTATCAAACTGGAAAAGGTAGATGGCTTTGCCGAGGACGGCTTTTTGATAGGTTTCAGAATTATTTAGTGAAAGATATTTAGATACGTATGTGAAATTAAACAAATTTAAACTGTTTTTTGTAAATTTTGGATTTTATTCAAAATATTTTACTTATATATTACTGTACACATATTTAAACCTTTTTAATTTTTAGCAAATAGCGAAAGGCAAAAAACGAGAAACTGAAACTAACGAAATCACCACGAGAATTGCTTCAGCTATTGATAGTATCAACGATATTAGACGAAGTATTCAAAATATGGTAATTTAAAAAATAGAAAGTATTTTTAAAAAAGTTTTTGTTGAAATTTTCTTATGATTTAACTGTTTTTGCAGCAACTAATGCAGCAAGAAATTTATGAATTACGAAATAAAGTCAAATTGTATGAATATGAAACAAGGAAGATTCAACACTTATCAAACCGAGTGATGGATTTGGAAAATAGATTAAGGCTTCGCTGCAGAACTGGTATATTTAAATAAAGAATGTTCTATTTCCTAGTTCAATTCTAAACGAAGCAATATTAATTGAAACAAATACTGTCTTCCATAAAAATATGACTATACAAATTAATTCAATGTTAAGATTTGCCGTGAAAGAAGATAATGAATGGATTTGAAAAAATCATGCCATTGTCACTGCCAAGACATTTATTTTCTTGTATTTTACTACAAAAGTAGTATTTTTATATTTTAAATACTAGATGTAATTGTATAATTAAACTTTGTAATAAAAAGTTCAATGGAATTCAGATTCTTATTCATTATAAAAATTAACAGTCCTTAACATAAATATATTTTACAAATGTATTTACGCCTCTGCCTCTGCAACTTCTTTCACCTTTTTCACCTTTTTATCCTTTCTTGTTAATCTCTTGTCTTTTTTTGTAGTTGCTTTCTGTGACTTTGCACGTCCCTTTTTGTGTTTCAGAATTTTCCTGCGATTCATCCAAACTGGATAATTTCCATATTGATCCTTCAAAGTCTTTGGATTAGATACTCTTCCAGGTCCATCATCCATTTTTTCCACTTCATTCTTGGCTTCATTCTCTTTTTCTTTGTTTTCTTTGATAGTTTTAGCATCAACAACTGAAAAAATTAACATTTAAACACATTTAATGATAAATAAATTTTAAAGCAGCGTAATCAACTTATTTCATAAATAGCTATTCACTACTTGAGAGACTGATAAAAACAATTTAATTGTACGCTATCAAGTAAATAAATTATGAAACTATAGTCATAGATACTTATTGTTTATTGTTGCATACAGCAAATCTTAATGTTTACATACAAAAATAAACATAATTTAAAAAATTTACCTGTTGCAATTTCTTCTATGTCTTTCATTTCTACATCTTTATCTTTTGGAGCATTTTCGTCAATTCCAAGAGTTTTCTTTAATCTGGCTAATTCTTTTTCTCCATAACGTATTCTTTTTACAGCCCTGCATTTCCTCCTCCATTTACTTCTCAATGATTTAGCCATGGCAAAATACTGCTGTAATAGAAGCAATAGTTTTATTATTTTATATATTTAAATATAACGATTCAAGTTAACATTTAATTTTCAAATAATTTCAGCTTTTCGATGTAAAAATAATATAAACCTTGTCAAAACATAACCTCAAAAAATAGTACACTAAGATTGTGCAATTTTTATAAGATTTTAAACATGTTTAATTACTTATTTAAAATAAATCTTTTTAAGCAGTTACCTTACCTTTTAATAAAGCTTATTTTATACAATATGAAATAACTTAAATCAACACGTGCGTGGTTGTGTCTTGTGCCCTGTACAAAACACGCGGAAATTAAAGATCACGGAAGTTCCAAAGACTGGCACTTGTATTTAATGGCGCTAAACATCAATGACGCAGTTTGAAGTTTTCGTTCTTAACGATTGATGGTTACGTTGCTGCCGTGATAGATTAAATTATCTGCTGAAGCTCAAATGATAAATAAATTTAAATCGCAAAGTATCTTTAAAAATAATTCATAAAATTCGTTTAGGTGCATTTAATTTTTAAATAAAAATGTATTATAACAACATATAAAATAAATCAATTTTTTAAAATTTGTTTGAAAATATTTTATATCCAATACTTATTAGTATGGATGAGATATAACAATTTTAAAATGTAAGATTGTGTCAATCGCAATAAATAAGTTACTTAATTTAAGAAGATAAAGTGCTGTATTTCATGTTGATCCTGTTCGTTTTATCGAATAAATGTCTTGCAAAATCGATGAACAATGTGATAAGTTGTTGAGAAAATCTTCAACTCTATTCTACTTGTTGCAATTAAAATTAGTACCCTTAACTTAATGAAAATCAACCAACTAAAGGAGAAAAGTAATTTACTTTACAACGTTTTTTTTCATTTCAACCTCTAAAGCGACTGACTACATCCTCTTATATATTTTCGCAATTTTAGCGTCCCCGCGCTAAGTCGCCTAAAAATATCTCAATCTAAAAAAACAAGCGCACGAACCGTAACAGTTTGCTCAGCACCTGACTCGCGCACCTTGACTCGCATAAAAAATGCATCGCCAGTAAAACGCATTGTCTGCTTCGGCTCGATTCCGTTAAGTCGAGCCGCGCGCGGTGAAATATCGTTCGTGTGTCGCGATCCCTCGGCGCTTATTTACCACCAGTTTACATATCCGACATGCGGGTCCAAGGCTGCCCGATATGCGCAAGTGTAATAACCCCGAAGCGGAGCATCGTGCGCGAGCGGTGTACGAGAGGTGCGGTGCTTATTTGCATTTTTTTCCCCGCGCCCGACAGATCTAATCGGCCGGGAGGCGTTAAAACGCCTGGTTCAAAGATGCGGTTAATAAATGTCTCATTCTTTTGGAGGAGTGATTTATTTTTCGAGGATAGAAAGGAGCGCAATTGAAATTACTTTTTTTTTAAATTGTATTTGTTGGAAAGATTTAAAATTATTGTTATCTATGCGTGCGGAGGTTTCTTTTGAGGCTGTTAATGAGTTTGGTGCCATCCGTTTCGTTGTTTCTTTTCAGATTTATCGCCGTCTTTTTGTTCCTAATTGTTTTGCTATTTCGCTTTAAATTTGAAGGCTGATTTTAACATTTCCGGAAGTTTACGTAAGATGCTCTTTTATATGTTTCTTCCTCATGAGAAGTGTAATTTGTAAGACTCGTATACAAATTCATCTGCTTTTTTAAGAAACTATTATCATTATGTATAGCAGAAGTGTCAGCAAAATATATATTATTGTAAAATGTATAGTATAAATTTCATTGTGCAATGCGTGTACGTGTGCTTCGTTTCACAAGGATTTCACGAAAAATTTCGATCGATAAAAATCGTGAAACGTTTCAATAATCCTCCGATTAAAAAAACCCGTAAATTGCCCTTACAATAGCTGAAATTCTGGGCGGGCCGCAAAAAGACGGCTCCGATATTACGTGTTTACAATGAGCCCGCTAAAAAGACCCGAGCCACTACATTCTCACGGCAACGAGCGGCGAAAAAAAGTAAATCGAGCGAGTGTCGGAAGTGAGAGCGAGCAATTGTGTCGTTTAAAAGCCGCCGTAAGTAAAAAAGCGCGAGTCGGAGAAAAGCACGAGCGCGGCGGGCCTTTATGGGAGCGTCCAATTTAGTCCGATTAAAGTTACATGCAGACGCGTAAAGGAGCGGGAATTACGTAGTGCGAGATAATAATAGTAGAAAGCAAACAGGCGGAATTGAGGGTGGCGGGCATATTAGTGGAGTTTTCTCGAAATTATCAGCTCTTTCGCTGTTAGCAGAGCGATTTGGAGGCCGCTCGCGGCCGGTGCGATGACGCGATTGCGCGAATGCGTTTTGCTGTCTTTCCCACCGTAATGTTGCGTAAGGTATCGAACAAAAGAACGCTTATTTTCGCTCTTTTCTGTTAACAGCTTCTTAATTTATTTATTTTTTTTCTTTTAGCTTTCTATAGAGTTTGTTTTGCGAACTCAATTCTACTTTGTGTTGCTGAAATATAAAACAAAGAAGTTTAACGTTTCGAACTTTATGAATAATTATTTTTTAATTTATCTTTTAGTATCCCCAATTATCGAGCAGTTTCCCGTATAATGATTTTCCGCGAACTCTATCCGAAGTGTTCGAACTGTTGAATTTGCGGTAATTACCAAAATGACTGCATCATTATCATCTAAAAAATCCACCGTCATCGAAATTTCGCAGACATCATTCGTGTACTTCGTTCAAAAAAAAAAAATTTTCGATCGTCAAAAAAAATATGCAACGCACACAGCCGCGAAAGGCGGAGAAGAAAGGAAGAGATTCACAATTGGCGGTAAAGGCAATGGCAGGGGCATAAATTCCCAGCGGTGCCGTCGTATGACACAATAAGCGCGGCCGAAATAATGTCGTGACTGATATCATCGCGCCGTTGTTTCTCCGAGAATGCAGGGGAGATATTCGTCGGCGACGATCGACGTCGTGCACGGCGCTGCTTCTCTCTTGTCTCTCGCGGCGCGTCGCACGAGATGTACAACGTTCGTATACGTAACTTTATACTCAAGGCTACTTTTGTTTTACGAGTCGCGGCAGAAATTTTCTTTATCTCGATCGAGAAAGGTGCGTATGATGTAAATATAAGAGTGCACGTGATTGTTCCGATAAGAAAGCCGCGGTCGATTCTTCCATTGAGAGATGCTTCGATTGACAGTTGACGGCCGAGGAATCAATTGGAATGCGAGATCGGAGCTTTAACTGTAGATATTTAAACTCTTTAAACAATTGAAGTCGGCTGTTTTTGTTCTTCTGAGAAGCTTTTAATATGAATGAATAAAGATCCAATGATAAGCTTTCTATTTAAAAAAAAATATATATATATATTAAAAGACTACAACAAAAAGTTTTATTCTTTCATTTAAAAATGTAATCTCCATTGAACCAGTAAACACTTCGAGCCCAGTAGCCTGCCTTTAACAGCAAATTGCTTAAAACGAATCTTTTTTTTTTTCGGCGATCGATACCGAGCCTCACGATCTTCCGTTTCCAGCCACGAACGAGAGAGCCTTTCTCCTGCACATCCACCCGGCAAAAAACTGCGCCGTTTCAATCATCCGCCAAGCGTAACCGAGCACAGGCCTGCCGCGCGCTGGACGTTGCGGTGAAAATCGAAGCCTCCGCCTCGACGCCGAAATCGAAAGGCCACGTCCGTCGCCGCGCGCCAAGACGATCCGACGATTTCCGGCCTCCGGTATTATACGCGCGCACTTTCACTGATAACGAGATCGTCCGGAAGCTATAGCGACAAAAAAAAGAAGCAGGCCGAACCGGAGGGGGGCAGTTCGCGAGCGACCGGCCCGGCTGGTCGAGCTTCGGTTTTTAGCTCGTTCCTCGGAAGTCGATCGCCTGCCTCTCGTGCAAAAGTGAGCTGCGTCAAGTTCGTTCGCTCGGTGTACTTTTTTGCGGGCGCGCGTGATGGGCAAGTTGAGAGAGGCAGCATGCTGATATCGACTCGGAAAGGGAAAGGAGCCGAGGATAAACGAGGTGAGTTGCACGTTGGTGTATATACGTTTGCTGCAGTGCGGGGGGGGGGGGAAGCGTTTTGGAGAGCGGTGAGATATCTCAATTTTAGGACAAGTTTTCGTCGTGCTGGTTCGAGCGATAATAATTTTGTGATTGCTTTAATTTTTTAAATTTTTTATCGTGGACCTTGTTTTAAATTCGATAAGTTGCGTGCAGCTTGACGTTTTAATTACATTCAGATGTGTGATTTAATCGGAGATACTTGAAAAGGCGATTGCATGCACATTTTGTCAATAAAAGATCAAATCAACGGCGAGATAATGCAGTATTGTATAATTATTTTTTAATATTATTGAAAGTTGCTTGTTTAATATTTATGAAAAAAATTATTTCCAGCAGGTAGGTACACATTTTACCTAAACCCGTTATTTATTGCACAAAGCTAATAATCGACTTATATATCAAATACACGATTAAATATAAGAACGCTGTTCCACAAAACTAGATAAGCTTAGACAGAGCAAACGGCGCAAACTCTCCTATTCTCTCTGGAAACAGCGGCAGCAGTTTCGGAGTGGCTCCGGCACTCAGTCGCGCTCTACTTCCTACGCGCCTTTGCGAAAAAAAAAAAAACAGCCACCTCGCGAGTCAAAGAAGCAACGAACTATTACTCGGCCGCTCGAAAAAAATATCCCGCAGCCAAAGTCCCGCTGCCGTCGAAAACAATAAAGCCGAAGAGCTCGAACCTTCGCGCGGGAGAAAACGCGCGCGAGTTTAATTATAAATTACACGGTTCCGCGCAGCAACCTGCCTGGGCCTTTTCGCTAATGCGATAATCGCGCGAAGGGGCCCCCCCCCCGTCCGACATAATAATTGGGCGGACAATGCGGCGATAAATCAGCGGCGCGCGCGAGAGGAAAGTGCAGAGCGTTCCCATAAAGGCGCGCGCGCGCGCTCGATCGGATATATCTGCCGAACACGCGGCTGAGCAGATGGAATTTTCTCACACGTTCCCGCAGGTGCAGCGGTGCAACGGGCGAGAATCCTCCTTGCACGTGCTTGGAGCTGACGGGTTTGCGCGATTGTGACAGCTGCGAGGTATCGGAAGAGGGGGGG
>UCOL01004308.1:0-15156 GCA_900474335.1 Ormyrus nitidulus
CTTTCAATGGTTTAGTAATCGAATCCTTTATGCACCGCGGCTTATTCCTTACGTATAAATTATATAGTAGTTGTTTGTGACAAATATAAGGTTATATTAAATTATATCTCACGTTAGAGGAATATAAAGTATTTCTGGTATATTCGTATTTCAACTCTGATAATGTCAAAAATACGTAATTTCTGAAATTTAAGTTTTATATTTAAAATAAAATTTCTTTTCTTGAAAAAAAAGTATTAGAAAAACTATTGTTTTCAAAACTCACTTTTAAATCATAATTAATTTACTACAACCAGACTCATACTTCGACTGCAGAGTGTAAATATTATTCAGGTGTCTATCAAAGTATCATGGATTGCTATAATTTGACGTCAAATATGTAGCTGTTTCTAATCATAACAATGTGTAACATAGTTAATCTCTTGCCACTCTGTTAATTGGAAAGCACTCAATAATCACAAACTAAAAGATTAGTTTAAATAGCCGTTGATCCACATCAACTCAATATCAATATGCATAGTGAACCAATGTAATTAAACAACGTAGCCTCTGTATTGACTGTCTGTATTATACCAGTACGGTCAGTAATAATCATGTTTTTTGCTAATTTAATAATTAGATTACGTCGTGTAATTGAAATATATGTATATTGAAAAGAAAAATGCTTTAGCTTATTACGAAAAAGTATAATTTAAATAAAGGGATAAAATTTTAACGATTTTCTTCAAATTTTATGGTTATATGCTAAGCTTTATATGGCTTTAAAGCCTGCGTAACTCGTGTATTTAAGTGAGATTGTTACACGTGTTAAAATGGCTAAACTTCGGTAAAGTTGGAGGAGTTTATGTGGCAACATTTAAATTAATTTTAATTGAAGTAGAAATGACTGTGTTATGTATTAAAATCCTCTTAATGCTTTTGCTCAAATTTATTTCATAATAACTTTGTAACATTATTATAATTTATTTAATCAGTATTCGAACGGGTAGACTAAAAGTTTAGTTTAATATCTGCCGAAAGCCGCTGATACAACTTAGATTTTGTACTTTAAAACCATTCAAAATGTTGTTTCCAAATGAAGCTGTATTGCCCAATTTAATTCCAGCTTTGAATTTTTATGAATCGAAAAATCACATTATCCTTATCGACGAAATACTTTCAGATGGTTGAAAATAAAAGCGCACTCAAAGCTCGTCAAATAACGTCGATTCAATTTCCTCGTGTACTTATTTACAATGGAGGAATTACACGACATGCCCCGCGAGTATCTGATATCATAAAATTCCATCGTCGTGAAAATCTTATCCCGGTACACACTCAACATTCACTTATTTGCTTTTAATCTCGAGGCAATGGCTTACGTAATATGAGGAGCACGTGCTTCGGAATCAGTTACATGACTCGGCGCCGCAATTAGGAGTATTGTATAATTACTTATGGCTTTCGGGCATCGACGTTTTTTCCCGATAAATCACATGTTACAGCTGCTGAATTCTCTCGGGTTTATTTGACGCGTTAATGCGCTGCCGCTCAATCGGGTGAATTTTTTTTCAAAGAGAAACGAAGAGTCGTCCTCAAATCGATTCATTTTTTTGGCCAACAAAAAAAAAAACGAGAAATCGAGTGCTGTGTGCAATTTACAGATTTTAACAAGTTTGCGCGAAAAAAGAAATTACGAACGCGATTTTATGCTCGTTACCTTGTACTAGAAAACGAAGAGGACAAACTTTCCATTCAAATAAAACGTATAATACTCCGTCGATCCGACACGTTTAAACGTTCCTTTTTGCGAAATTCGACCCGATAAAACTGAAAGGCACGTATACGAAGCATCCTCGTAAACAGGCCAGCATCGAGCTCGACGCGCGACTAATTCAATCCCGCGCAAAAAAGTCAAACGATCCCCGGCGCTCCTCGCGTATAGTTCGCGGCCATCAAACTGAAATCCCGCTGGCCCAACTTCCGGCGAAATTTAATAATACAAACTCGCGCATTCGCATGCAGATGAATCCGCGCTCGCCGTATAAATTCGCGTGCGCTCGACCGAGTAAGAAAAGCAGCGTGCGCGCGCGTTTGCGCAAGAAACTCGAGCGCGCGCGAGGCAGGCGGCTGCTCTCCCCGTGCAGCCGTAAACCAAGAGTCCCTAATCAGATTACGACCCTTTCCCGACGATTCTCGACGAGCTGCGGCGCGCAACGGAGCGCGGAGAGGAGCGCTTTTGAATCGGGGCTCCTTTTTTTGCGTCGGACGTCGACTCGTTTGGCGCGGTGCGGTTTTGTCAGGAGCGATATTATTGTGCCCGCTTCGGCGTTCGAAGCAAGTGGGTTGCCGATGGGACGGGCAGTGCATAATTGCGCGCTGAACGCGCGATGATTATTCGTGATTGATGATTTCTAATTGGTTTCCCGCGCCGATATACTTGTTCTTCTTTTATATGATTCGGCAGTTTTGCTCGTCGTCGTTTGATCGCGTTTCGGTCGAGTTAAATTTGACTGATGTTCGTTGTTTGATCGATTGTTGAAGATAAACGTTGCACCGTATGTTTTAACAAACAAATCGTTTTATGTTGACTCTTCTGAATGGTAATTGAATATATTATATCAAGGTGTAAAATTGTAAAGTTAGTGAATTGAGCAACGAACAACTGTCACTTCGAATTGATTACCAAGCAATTATCATTTTCAAGAAGATCTATCTATCAATTATTGAATATCGCAAAATGGTAATTTTTTCAAGAATCCTTAATGCACGCAGTTATACATTTACGCGGAAATGCAAATTATTAATGCCTCCTTAAATGACTTTACGCGTGATTTAATAATACGCGGAACGCATTTTCCAATTTAATAATTGACATAAATTATCGAACCAAAAATGCTGGCAAATTACAGGTCGCCGGCACGACAGATCGCTGGAAGTAAAAGTTATAAATTCCACGGCAATGACACGGCGCGCCAAGAGAAAAACATTGCAATTTAGCTCACAGGCGTATACAATCCGACGGCATTGAAAAAAAAGGCGATACACAACAGTGTAATTCAACGGATTTTGTTCGTTACACAACGAGCCGCGGCAGACGCGCGGAGCGTTCATTAGCGCGCGGGGCGCCTGCATACTTTCGGATTTTAACCGCTTTCAAATAGGTCGATTATAAACAAGTTAAATGGTCCCCGCGCGGCGGCGGTACTTCGGCGGAGCGCGCAATTGCGAAGGCACGAGAGGCAATTCGACGCGCCGCGTGTCGCAACTGCGTCTCTCCGTTTTTGCGAGAAAAACTCCGCGTAATAGAGCG
This sequence comes from Ormyrus nitidulus, assembly GCA_900474335.1. NCBI lineage: Eukaryota > Metazoa > Arthropoda > Insecta > Hymenoptera > Ormyridae > Ormyrus > Ormyrus nitidulus. The sequence goes on from UCOL01004308.1 coordinate 3,293, forward strand.
ACGGGACGAAAGTCGATCCGCGGCCGCCGCGGCTGCATTCCCTGCAAGAAGCGGCGAATAAAATTCGTTCCGCGCGATTTTCTTTTCCCCCCGCGGAAAAATTCATACATAAATTATGCATAAATTAACCCGGACCCGGGTATTATTTTAAAAACTTTGAACTTGCGAGCGTTGAATATTTTAAGCTCCCAAGTCGGAGCGGACTTTTAATCTGGTTACAGTTGCGATATTGAAGTCCGCTTTAATTTATTTGCCTTTTCTGCAACTCGATTTTTTTTCCACTGGCTTTTATTGTACGAACAATCCGGCTTTTAATTTCATTTTTTTTTAGCTGCTTTCCCTTACTATTATTTAAATACACGGCGCGGTGCATAAAAGTTTGCACTAATATATTCATGAATGTATTAAAGGGAGAAAGAAAGAGATAACTGGAACGCGGGAAAGAAAATACTTCTTATTTTTCTGCGCGCCTGCTGTCATCAATCCATTCGTTTGCATTGTATTCTTTCGTGTATATATTTACTTTCAGAGGTTACGAAAAGGAAAATTCATGGCCGGATAATAAGTATTAGTTTACTAACGCAATGTACAATGTTGGCCAGTCGAGAACCGGATTTTTTTAATTTTTTTTTTTATTTTAACATTTATTGATGATTAAAACAATAATTTTTTATGAGAAAATTGAATTACAATCTCCGTTACGTAATCATTTATTTTCAAGCTATATTGGCTTTTTTTAATTAAAAAAACTAATTTATGCCTTAGATTTAATTTTACTGCCAAAAAAAGTAAACATGTAACTGCAATTCTGCAGAATAAAACATTTATCACGCGATCACTTTATAGCACTTAAACAATTTCAGCAGATTGAAGCTACCATCAATATTTGACGTTTTATCTGCATTCTTAATCTTCGCAATTAATCCCCAAATCGTCCGCGGCCTTAATTGCTTAAATCACCCGTTTTTCGGAATACGTTTCGAAGTCACATTTAAAAATTTACTTTTCGACCAGCTCAACAATAATTTACTTTTGATTAAGAACAATCAACGGCACGTAAACTGTTGTATTTCAAATGACTGAACCGAACAAATTTTGGATTAAATTTATACACATTCAACATTGGGACAGACCTCAGTCACGCCTGTACATACATTCTACACTTTGGCGCTGCCTTCAATGTACACGCCAAAATCTTTTCAGCTTACACCGAAGTAAAACAATCCCGCAAGAAGCATCGGCATCCCGCACAAAAACCACCTCGCGAGGAATCCGCAAACGTTCCCATAATAAACATATGCTGCTCGGGAACCTTCTAGATTCGTTGCACTCACCAAAAATACTAAGCGGCGGGCTGTCACGCGGCCGGTGCCGGTATGCGCAGCAGTCTGGTGGCATCCACACACACGAGCCGAAGAGAGAGAGAGAGAGAGAGCAATGACACTCACGAGAACGCGCATTGGCTGGAACTGTCGAGGCGATCGAAGAGAGGCAGCGGCATCGCTCGTTGCGCGAGCGGGACTACGACTAGTACGTGGCGCCGAGGCATGTGCAGCCGGGATAACTGACTAAGCAGTAGAACTGGAAACGCGAGATTGTAATCTCCCCCCTCTCCCCCACCGGCTTCACTGCTTCTTCTTCTTCTTCTTCTTCTCTCGCTATACTTGTGTTGTACCGTGGGCGAGCGCTCTGTTATGTGCTCTGCGCGCAGAGTGCGAGAGTAGAGGAAGCGGTATGGTATAGTGGGAATTATAATTAATGCGAGTTTTTGCCGTGCAAATATTGCGTGCGTTGGCGAAAGGCGCGTTGTCGCTGTACTCTCTCGAAGTGCGGATCGAGGATCTTTGCGGCGGAGCGGATTGTAATTCTTGTTTGCCGAGTCCCGCGGCGGGACAGGATTGATTGTTCTTGGAAATAAATTTTAGATAACGGAGTTAACGACGCTTCAAACAGTATTGCCGAGAGCGGTACTTGGTGGAGTGTGGCCGAGAATACGTTGGAGAAATTATGCAAGGAATTTTCTAATCATTTTGAGTCGAATAAAAACACTTCGAAAGCAATTGTTAAAAAATCGATAATATTAAGAAAGCTTGCAGTTGATATTTAGATAGGCAATATGAAGTGCATATTTTGTGATAAACGTAACGATATGTGACATAATAGTTTTAATAGTTTGAAATTTCGGATAAGAAATATGAACAGAGATATAATATGATATTGATATCCACTTTACTTGTGCTTAAATCTGTAATTTTATTCCAAATAAGTTAATTTAGAATATGTACATGAAAAATGTAGTCACTATTATTGGCACATTCCTAAAGTACGTATATCAACTCTAATTATATTTTCCTTTTAACTTTTTCTTTCAGGCTGTAAGAACACTTACATTTTCCTTTAGAGGTTTTTATTTTTCTAGAGTAGAGTTTTCCTTCAACGCGGTCGAGAATTGGTCAACCTTGGCTCTACCAATACCAGTTTTTATCAGACTCACGGCTGCTAATATGGAATGTAGCAATTATAAGACAATGCATTATCGTATTGTGTGCAAATTGTTAAAATAGTATGTTTAAATGCGTGTAGTTTGACCTAATCTTAGGCGACTGTTATCTAATTCTTCTTTTTATTCAGAAAAACTTTCGACTTTAAATTTCCTTTCAAATTATTATTGTAATAACAATTATTATTACGATAGCAAAGTATTATTTTTCAATTTATAGTTTGTTCTTATAACTTTATTACGTAACATAAAATCTGCTTTTCAAAGCCTCCGTGAATTTGCGGAGATTTCGAGTTGGCTTAATTCCTTAATTTTTAATGGTTGCATAAGTACTTATGAGGGTATTTTCGTTATCTGTAGATTTAAAACTTATCGCGTGTTTTTAAAATTATTGAGCAGTAATAGCAAGAATATCAACAATAAGCAGCTCAAGTGCATAACTTAAGTTCTTTAAAAATACTACATCATGTTCGCTCAAAGAAGACATTATTAAAGTCCAATTGTAATTTGATAAATAAATTACTATAAAAGTTATTCATATAATATTTGTGCTACATTCAATATGATCAAGCTGATTTAAATTAAAATTAACTTTAGTATAACCTTAATTTTACTGCATTACATAATAATGTATAATATTTGGTATTTTGCAATATTATATTAATAATTTTTTCATTATAAATTAATTTACAATGAAAACAGAGTATTTAAAATGTAATTTGCTAATAAATTATGAGCACTTATAATTTTATAATCGAACCATAATTTTAATTAGCCTAATTCTAGTAAGATAAATTAATTTTTATTTAATAAACGTCCAACTTAAAAGCAGAGCGCAATAAATCACTTTAATCAATAGTGCTCTGCATTTTTATTTACACAAATGCACTAAATTAAGAGGATTATTAAATTACCAGCATGTCAGAGGTTGAACTTTAATCGATACTCAAGCTTACACCATAAAAAGTCATCTTAATAGCGATCTCAATGCGCATTTTTATCTCTGAAATACAACTTTTTTGATCATGTAGAATATTAAGTGAAACTTTTAAAACTTAAAAACACAAAAGGGCCATTGTTTATAAATATTTAAAACTTTTTGCACCTAAAATTTTTCATCTCATGGATAAATTGTTACTTTATCAAGTTTATAAAGTGCTTTTTTTAATTTTATATCGTGCACATCGTAGTAAAAAGTTCGCTGAATTTTTAAAATTTCAATTTGTTTAAATCTACTTTTAACATTTTTAATTTCACGAAATCCTTCTTTTAGTGTTAAAAAGAAAGCTTGACAAAAAACAAAAATTATTTTTAATTAAATATTTAATTAAAAGTATTAAATATAATAATAATATTTAATTAATAATATTTTATAATAATGTCAGAAAGAATAAAACTATTTTAAAAACACAAGACCCACGCAAATATCGGTAAACCGATTTGCAAATGAAAATTAAAATTAAGCTACACGCTCGAACGACTCCGTCATCGCAGCTTCAAAAGGATAAACTAAGCACTCTGAACAGTCCGGAATCTTATTTCCCGCGCAAAAGCTTACCGCTCAGCGGGACCGCGGAAAAGCCCTTCCGAAAAACCGGTCGAAATAAAGCCGACCAATTACAAGTGAATCTGTCGCTCGCATCTCAATTAAGACACCCGTACAGTCGGACGCTCCCTATACCCGGCAATCAAAAACTAATTTCAGTCTCGGGACTCGCGCGCAAAATGAATCGGGAGCAGAAACGCGCCGCATTCCGGCGGAGGGAGAGGAACGCTCTCTCGTCATCCCTCCGCCGCGCAATGCACTTACACAAACGCGATTAAGGCGTAATCAAACTGAATTCTGCTCCGTCGCCCGAGAGAGCGGGCCCGCGTAATTAGCCCCTACTTAGGAGGAAGTTGCCGGGGCGCCGTCCTCCTACTCTCGCTAAATGATGATACAAAAGCGAGTTCGCGCGCGCGTTCGGCGCTAAATTTTATCATCAAACTTTCAGCTGGCTCGCGCGCCCCGCTAAACTCCGAGTGTATTAAGGCCAGAGATGGAGATCGGGAGAGGGACCGAGAGCCGCCCGGGTAATGATAATCGCCCGGATTGTTTCGCGAGGACGGGGGTTTATAAACTTTCCGATGAGCTTTTATTGATCCTTGTTTGCGCTTTTCGAAAGCTGCGCCTTTTTAGGATCGAGCTTGTTATCTCGCTTTTTGGTACTTTTTTTTGTTAATAAAATATTGAGAAGAATCTTTTTTTCAGTGTATTGATTTCTTATATTCTTCTCCGAATGAGGAAGAGAGGAATTTCAATAGCAACTTATATACTTTATCGAGCCTTTTAAAATTAACAGCTAAATTCAATTCCTTCCTTACTAATAGCTTAATTTGCAAGACACTTGCGAAAAACGAAAAATATGTTTTCCATTCCCTCCGTTCAATGGGCATCTCCCCGATCTACCCACTCGTCCAATCTCCCTGGCGAAACTTTCTCATTTAAAAAGAAATTACTCAACTCGAAAGCCGCCGGCGCCGAAGTACAGAGGGAAAAAGGCAAGATTCCGGCAGGCGTCCGCGGCTGAAAAGATATCCACCCTCGTTAACACTTTAAACGGGCGAGAGGCGCTGATTAACAATTCGCGCACCGCGACTATGTCCCTCCCCGCCCCCTCCGCCGCCGGCCGATTTTCCGACGATAGCGGCGAAATTTCTCCGAGATTAGCGGGCCCCGCTCGACCTTCGTGCGATGAATAACGAGCCGATTCTCGCCAGGAGAGAGAGCGAGAGCTCGTGTACTCTTTCGGCTCGCGTGTAATCGCGATCCGCGGAGGGGCAAATTGCAGGCCTCGATTTGAATTATCGCGGCTGAATTTTCTAGAGCTCTCTCGGCCGAGCCGAGCGAATTAGCCGCGCGCGGAGAGCTGTTTATTCGAAAAGGTGGCAGGCCGAAAGCGATCGAGTGATTTGCGAATGACAGATAGGATAAATTACCTTAATGGACGATTCGAGGGGGGGAGCTCCGGAGGTGAGATTACGCGATAAGTACCGCTGATTACTTAAGCATTAGCCGGCTGCGGTTTCTTATTCATGAGCGCGGTGTGTTGTATCTCGAGAGCCGCGCAGGCTAGTTAAGCGCGTGTGCATAAGTAGTCGCGCGGCTCGTTCCTCGGCAATTACTTTCCAAACGTACTAAAAATTAATCATTAGCCTGGCTTCGCGGTTAATTATTCGCGCGGTTTTGCAGGAAGGAACCTGCGCGGGTATTCCCGCACCGGCGGCGCACTGCCGTTCTACATACTTTTAAACTTTAACCTCATTGATTCGAGAGATAATGGCACACAAGGCTTTTTTTTTAGCATCGAACAACCTTTCCAGTCCGCAACAATTGTCAAGAATTTAGGTCTCCACTATTTTTACACTCGATTTGCGGAAAGGAGCACGAGGAAAGCGTTTGGCATATTTTCTCTTGTTTATTGCAATTTTTTTATCTCTCTTATTTTTAAACTAAAGTTGCGACGATAATTTATTTCCCTCTTTGATTTTGCTTTGGGGTAAAAAAACATTCGATACTTAATTTTATTATTTCGCAAATAATATAACAAATGGAGTAAATTTTATAAAATGTTGTGAAAACTAAAAATGTTTCTATTTTTTCATTTAGTTTCTACCCTTATCGATCACTTCCGTTTAAGTAATAAATATGATGGCTCACAAATTAGCAGATAATCATTACTGACCTACTTTCATAAAAAAAACCTATAAACAGTATGCTTAAGGAAGCTGCGTGCCATCTGTCTATAAGTTCGAGTCAACAATTACGCGGCAAGCAGCGCTAATTTTCCCATTACCAGTGCACCCAAGCCGCAAAGTCACGCGACTCATCCGAATAATCATCGGCGGGGGTGGCTTAACAAGTCGCGCGTCAACCGGCTGAAAAGCAAAGCCCTCAAACGCAACCGCTCCGATTGAGGCACAGGCGGATCATCTCCAACCCCCGCCGACTCTCAAAGCCTCCGAGAAATTAGCCGGGCGGCGGCGCGCGCATTTTTCTTATCTCTCGGAAAAAGAAGCGCATCCCGAGCGTAAAACGGCCCTAATTCGAGCTCAAAGGGGCTCCTCTCGGTCTCGTATCTCCTGCCGCGCGTCAGGGGCATAATGCGCTGCCCGCGGACGCACTTGTCACCGGGCTGTATCCGGCTCCCTTTGCCGTCGGCTCTCGCCCGTAAACGCCGAGGCGCCACGGCTGGCTCGCCCGGATTGAAAGAGAGAGCCGCGTCCTCGTGCAGGAGGACTCAAAGGGGCGCGTTTCTGCGCCGGCTTGAAATACGAGATTGGGGGAGATCGCGGAATCCAACGGATGTATGCGCGTTTTGGTCGTTGATGATATCCTTCGAGCGATAAGATTGATTCTTTGGGAAAGCTGTTTTGTCGAAAGTGAAAAATGAATATTTTTAAACTTCGGCAAATGAATTTATTCGTGTTTTTAACGAAAAGAAGGGAAGCGGCACTAAATTATTTCTATTTTCAGAAACAAGTGGTTCGTTTGGCCTTTTGCTTAATTTATAGCATTGTTTTCTAATCTCAAGTATTCTCTCTTTTAAAATACTTTCGTTGCATGAAATACAAAAATACTAATTATGCAAGTTGAAATTAAAGCAAAAAATTCCAAGGTAAAATTGTAGTTTCTCCGAGGCGCCTTTCCGAGGAACAATAATTTGTTTCAATTGCGCATAATTTATACTAGCATTTCCATTAAAAGAAGTTGAAGCTAATTTAACTTCCATTCTTGAATCTTATTAAATATCCAGCCTCTCGCGCGCTCTGGCCGCAAAATCAAAGTTATAAATTTACCATTGGTTAAACAATTTGTATAGTCGACTAAAGGGACGTCTGATCGGCGCTCCCGCATGATAGGCGAGCAATATCCCTGCAACATTCTTACACCTCGACACGTTCCCGGATTGTAATCAAAACTTTGACGCTCCGCGCCTATAGATATCACGCAATACAACTCCAGCAGACAGCCTCAAAATCCGCCGAGTTATTCGAAAATATTGATCCCTGCCGTCTTCAAAAAACGCCGCTTTTAATACGATATCCCCGAGCAATTAAAGAGAGCCCAAGTTATTCCTCGGCTCCTTTCTCATTAAGAACGGAAACTGCGCCCTTATCGGAGATCAAACGGCACTTGAAATATTTTTCGAACGACTCCCGAGGCAAAGTTTCACAATGAGCCCGCGCTCTCGGGCTCGTTATAACCCGGAGCCCGCAATGCGCCCAATTACGGAAAAGTCGAAATTCGGAAAAGTCGCGCGATCGATCTCGTTATACATATCCTTTCAACCGCTCGTCGGAGAGCCGTCAAAGTGCCCCCGCTCGCGTACATAAAGATTGAAAAATCGGCGCGCACACGCCGCGCGCGCGCTTGGATTTAATTCCCGCTCGACTTCGCCCCGAGAGTCGGCCTCGCGAGCTTTCGAGGAGAAAGTAATCGTTATTTAGGTGAAATCGATTCCTCCTCCGGGGGGATTATCCTTCTGAGAATAACTCGCGAGCGAGCACACACACGGCGGGCCGGTGTAGGCGGCCGCCCCCCGCGCGTGCCGCTCGGCCGCGCGCAGCATCGATTCGCGCGGGTTCGCCAGGCTGCTCTCTCCGATGGGCTACTGCCGCACCGATGCCGAGAGTTCCAGAGAGAGAGATGGCCTCATGGAAAATTCATGCGCGACCGCGAATCAATCGGCGCTTTTTTACGCGTCTCTCTTCCTCCCGTCCGTCTGCAGGGGCTTCGGGATGCTTTGGTCCTTGGCTTTTTTTCTCCGGGATAATGTATATGTATAGGGTCTCGAGCCGAGGCCCCCCTTTTTTCGGGAGTTATGTACGAGGTTTTTTCATTCGTCGGGAATTAGACGCGGCTGGTTGTTAATTATTTATAAACGGAACAATCGATACAGCGGCTGTCGAGTTTGTTAAACTGATATCCTCCATTGGGATCGCGTTGACAGTTTTCTGACGCATTGGGTTTATTGCCGAGAAACAATATTGATCCTTTTGCGCGCGGCGCGGAGGTGTGAAAACAAATCTATAACTAAAAGTAGCCCGCGCCCTTATAACCACATCAGAGGGCGCGGCCGCTATTGGAGGCAAGAGGCAGGGGGTAGCCGCACGCCGCAGCCAGTTATATTCGCGCTGATTTTTGCGGGACGCGGAAGTTCGCTCGAGTTTCGGGGTTGAATAGTTCGATGGTTTTGCCGCGATCTTGATGAAATGCGAGCGGATTATAGGAGATTCTTGATAATTACTTTGACGTTATTTTTGATAAAGAATTCAAAGTGAATAATAATGTTCATTTTTGCTCCATGTAAGAGTTTTGTTAAAATTACTTACTAAAATGTTAATTTAATGTTTGCAATTTAGTTTTGCCGAACGTTAGTTAAATAAATTATCGAAAAAACACAACGACAGTTTCATTCGATCTACTTTTACGGTTACAAATTCGATTCCGTACATCAAATTACAGTGTAATCCCTTGACTGTATTTTATTATCCTTTTTAAACGAGAGGCCAATAAATACCCATTTTAATGATACGTTTAATTTTATTTATGTGAGCTTAGCAGATGTCAATAAACAAGCTAAATTGCAGTGCACACATTTCAAAAATTGAATTCCCCCTCAAATCGTTACAGTAAAATATTGCCTAATTAAAGTAAAATATCTTTTGCTCGTATAACCGGCGACTGAAATTACTTCTAATAGAAAATTTTAAGCAATTTGTATACGTACTACAGAATGTTCGCTTTCAAGAATTCCTTCGACAAACAAGCTCGATTTATACGACTGCTCCATTTTCGAATCCATGCTATTAATGGAAATAGTACGGAGAGCAGAGGGAAATGATGTGATTCGCGAGCTTAAGTTCGAACGGTCTATATCTGCGCAAATTAGTGCTAATGAATCTGATTGCAGCTGCGAAAGAAGATCAAAGGAAGCTGACTGATTCGACAAGGCACGTCGATGAAATCAAATGCTAGTGCTGCATTGATTGAATGATAATCCAGTTCGTCTCTTTGAACACAGCGAGCGGATTGGAATGAGACTTGTTCGGCTTCATCGGGAGATGATTTTTAATCTTTTTAGTTAATTTGTGAGAAAGTCGACAATTGCAAACGTGATTGCAAAAAGAACATCTGCTGAATTGCACAAAACGCTCGAAGCTTATAGTCTGCAGAATAAATTATAGGTTTGTAAAATAAACATCATTTTGTGATTTTCGACTTTTACTTTAAATTCTAAAAACTTTGAAAAAACAAAGTCTTAAAAAATGCAAGGTCGTGCTCTGATTTTATTCGCTCGCAAGAGCAGGCAAAGTGTGTTCAACTCAATCAGAAAGAAGGTAAAAAAAAGTCGAGTACAATCCCCAGCAAAATAACCTGCGATCATTCGCCGATAGCCGTCCGAAGCGGCGTTTCCCCTCTGAAAAACGGTCGCTAAGCCATCTAATCTCGGCCCTCGAGGCTGCTCTCGGAGGCTTCTTGCGGCTCGAAAGAAGTAGCTCTAAAAAGCTGCGCGCGGGAGGGCTTTCCCTCTCTCTCTCTCTCTCTCTCTCTCGCTCGTCGCGCTAAGCGCCGGCAATAATTTGTCATCCCGGGGGCCGACTTGAAAAGAGAATATATATCCGGGGCGTCGTCGCTCATCATCAGCGTCCGCCAGGACATTAACATACAGAGCTTTGTACGATTGGCACGGCGCATTATCTTGCCCGAGCGCAGCCATCCATCAATGGAGAGGATCTCGCGGTGCTTTGCATGCGCGTGGGGGAGGGTTGGGATGGGGGGGGGGCGGCAGCTGTGCATACATAAGCTCCTCCTCGGCGGAATATCGAGCAGGTGCGCCCCCTTTCTCTCTCCCGCGAGTCCTTTGTTTTCTTCCTCTGCTTCTTCTCCCGCTTCCCCGTCGTCGGGGGAGAAGAGAGCTTGCACCTTCCGCGCCGTTTCCAACTTTCCTTTTAACGCCGGGCGCTTCTTCGGCCCCTTTTTTCCACGGCGCGCTCTCGCGAGTTCCTCTTGTTATTTATTGGCCCGCGCGCGTGTGTTGCGCATTTTTTGCCGGATGAAATATTGAATGGGGCGAGAGAGCGCGCGCGGGTACGACCCATGAAACCGTACGGATTTCCATGAATATTTTAATCGGTCGGCCGTTCGCGAGTTCCGAAAGACTTTCGGGGTACCGAAGGATTGTTTTTTTTTTTTTAACGAGTTGGGAGGTAGGATTTCTTGTGTATACCCGGATCTCGGTTAATTAAAATTATTTCTGAATGAAAGTCGAAATTTTGTTTAAGGCGAGAATTGCGACTAAATCAAAAGTGTACTTAATAAACGCTTTGACTAAATTTTTTTAATCTGATTTTGATTTTCAGTGTAAAATTTGTCAATTTACCACTTAAATTAATGTAATGGCATCTAATTTGATTAATTTGACGCAACCGTAATGAACCGAACTTTACCTGTATTTTCATATTTAATCTGAATTCAATTTCTAAGTTATTAAGTAAGTGTTTTAGTGCCTGCAAAGTGCGTGCTTCAAATGCAGTGAATTCACATTAAAGTTATATTAAACTTTAAAATTAGAACAAGTTCTTGAAATATTAAATAATTTTTTAGTAAACTTGTTCAACTTTTTATGAATAAAAATAGTCTTACTTACGTAGTATTAAACGGCCGAAGTAAATGCATATGCAACTCACCTAGAACAAAAAGAAAACTTTTATTAGATAAATATTTTAGCTGTAATTCTAAAAGTATATGCTTAAAATACCATAAAATAAAACATTCTTATTATTAACTATCAAAAAGTTGTTACGCTTTTATAATTTGCACCCAATGCGTACAGAGAAAATACTTCACAAGTATCTAAAGTTTCACGATCCGCTCAAGCCACTTTCTCACAACCATTTAATTCATCAAACCATATCAATAGGCGAAAAAACAAAAACCTCTCTCGAGTGAAACGATAGACACTCGAAACGAGTACAAAGGCCCTTAAATATTTACGCCCAATCAGTCCAGAGCATTAGTCGCACATCGCGGGTTCTTAAACGCGGCTCGTCCCATACAATCCCGACCCGCGCCGCTATAGATGTACATTTTCCTAGTTAGCCGATGGCAACTTGACTGACAATGGAGAGCACTGGCTGGCAGTGCTCCGACGCCTCGCGGGCTACTTCGTGCTTTCGCCCATCAGGCAGCGAGAGCGACGAGACAGTAGGGCGAGAGAACAATTAGCGATCGATCATACGTACACGCGGCTGCGGGAGCTAGTCGGGGGGGGGGGGGGGGGGGGGGGGGGGGGGGTAGATGTCTGTGTCCGTGTCCAAT
>UCOL01004309.1:0-15154 GCA_900474335.1 Ormyrus nitidulus
GGCCTACAGAGTACAGTGTGGGCCCATTTGATCAAAGTATGCTATATTTTTGATGGCTATTTTAAAAAGAAACCATAATAATACAGATTTTTTGTTTCAGGTCTTTTATAGGAGGGAAAAATCAGTAATGCCATTGAACAAACTTTTTTCCAGAACCTCCCGGTTCATTTATGTATATGCAATTATCAGCTGTGTATTTCGAATAAGCATCTTTTTTTATTACATTTTAAAGTAAAACTCTTTCAAATTCGATTGAAATAGGCTAAAAATTTTTTTCTTTCTCTACTTTTATGTAACTAAAACATAGTTACATTTCTGTAAATATATATTATTAAATAAAGAATTTTTTTTGTGACTGTACCCTACCCTTAAAAGTGTAGTTTCGTCTGCAAACAGTTTCATTTTGTTTATTGGCTCGGTGATCGATTGACATTTTTATAGCAGATTTAAAAAGGAAGTATTCATTAATAATAATTAACGACTAACGGACTTACTACTCTCTTTATCTCACTCCTTTCTGTAAAACAGAGCTATAATCCTTTCTTTGTGTTTTTCGTGCAATATACTACACTCACTCGAAAGTTTAGAACATCCAGAGCTGTAAGGCCATTCAAAAAGCAAGTTACCTAAAATGTTAGCGGTCGCGCGGCAGTTGCACATTTGTAAGCGTTTCAACCTCGCCGAGTCGAGCTAATTAGCCAAATCTCGAGGCAAGAATAGCGTGAGAAAAAAAAAGGAGGAAGGCGGGAGAGGAGTGCAGTGCGGTACATTAGAAAGCGGACGCGTCGAGAGCGCGAGCCATTGAACCGGCTGTTTTGAAGGGTCGACGAACCCCGCTCTCCCTCCCTCCCTCTCTCTCTCTTTCTCCCTCTTCCTCAGCAGGCCGGGCTAAATTCCTTGTTTACCAAAGTGCGCGGCGCCAGGTAGTCGATGCCAAACTTTGGTCCACGGCCAAAACGCACTGTTATACGCCGCTCATACACGCCGGGGGGGAATATTTTCTTGCCCCGCTGCCAAGAAATTCTCCCCCCGGGTTGAAAAATCGCTTTCGATTGCTTCCACGATTTTAACTCCGCGATGATGCCTATTTTCGGCGATTATGCCCGGACGATATCGCCTTTTATTGCCGCTGGGGCTTCTATTTTCGCGAGTGAGGCGCCGCCTCCGTTAATTAACGCGATTCGTGCGCCGATTTTTTTCAAGACTTAACCGACTACGGGCGGCGGTTATGGTTTTCCGACGCAATTTGATAAGTCTCGTTTGACAGCGAAGTCGAGAGCGTTTCCGCGTTGATTTCATTTTCAATTACCGAGGGGAATGGAGTAAAAGCCAACGTAAACGATAAATATTGGTTATCAGTGAGTTTGACGTGGCAATGACATAATTTAATTCATTGTGCATGCAAAAGGGATTATTCGCATTTCAAATCAGTTTTCTGAAATAAAAGCAATAACCGGGCTACATTCATCTGTCGCTGCATTCATCAGATAATCAAACATCGCGCTTGCAGTGCCCTCTTTCATTGCGATGCGATAAAACATTTTTGCAATTGCAGTTCGTTAAACAAGAAAGACGCGCGCGCCTGCAGCGCTCGCCTTGATAACGGACGTAACGCCGTGTACGAGAGTCCAGCTGCCAAATAAAAAAATCAACGTTTTATATAACCGCAATTTGTTCTAATTGAACCACGAATAGCAGCGCTCGAAAAATGCAATAACGCAATTGCCATTCATACGGAGCCTCCTCTCCCCGGTGTCAAGGCACTCCTCGACGGGCCACTTACGTAAGAGCCCCAGCCGAATCTCCTCGCGCCGCGCCTCTCCGCGCAAAAGAGCCAAAAAGCCAGTGTGGCGCATCGATAGAGGCAGTGTATACTTTCGTGCGATTTTCGAATCGCTGCTGGACCCATCTGTTCGGAGGCTCCTCTAAGCCTCTCTCTCTCTCTCGAGCCACGAGGCGCGTTCGCGGGGTGGCTGACCTCGGCCGGCCAGGTTCATCGTCCTTTGCCGAAGCGAGAGAGCAAGCCGAGCGTCAGGCCCACGGCTTTTTTCATCCCCTCCACTTGTTTGGCCCTCCTCGCGCCGCGGTTCGCTCGGCCGAAAACCCGGGCTGCCCTTTCTACGCTCGGCGAGAAGGTTGACTTAGGCGCTGCGGATTCGGGAGAGCAAAAACTTTTCTTTTGTCGTTGTAGTTTTGCGGCTGTTTCTTTTTTTAGGGGGAAAGGGGGATGAACGTTTTGGATCGCGGCTGAAATGTCTTAATCGAAGAGATGAGGTTCCCAGCCTGCGGCGATCTGCTTTTTGTTACGGAGATTAATAAGATTTTAATGCGCCTGATGGGAAGGCGTTTTTTAGGAAGATGCCGACAAGATGGCAGTGATAGATAGCACGAAGCGGAAAGTATTTAGAAAAGGAGGTGAACGCTTATTTCGCGAGGGGGCTGGGAAACCCTCTTAGCGAGCCTCTTACTTTTAATGGGATTAAAAATCTGCGTAAAAGCATTCGCTTAACAATTACGCGATTGCAAAATTTTATTTCCAATTATTTAAAAATAATAAGGCCCGTACAGGTCATTGAAGTGTGCGCACAGGATTGTTTTACCAAAAAATCAACCAAAATATTTAAATATCAAGTCTCGTATCACGACGAAAATTCGGAAAATTTCATTACGTATAAAGTACGTAAATGAATACCGCTAAAAATTCTCGCTCAACATTCCCTCGCAGCGTCACGCGCTTCTCCGCGCGCAGTCGAAAACTTTGAGAGTACTCTCTGGCGAAGCAAAAGTTGCGCAAGTTCAACAGCGTAGAAGGGGCAAGGCAGCAGAGCAAAGCGAAAAGAAAGAGAGAGAGAGAGAGAGAGAAGACGTTCGCGTTGAAGAGAAGGAGAGGCTCAACCCCCGAAAAGCCGCGGCTTGGGACCGAGCAAAAGAAATTATAGTTATTTACCACTGGACTCTTCCCCCCCTCTCTCTCTCTCTCTCTCTCTGGCATAGTCGGTTATTTCGCGGTAGTTGCTCGGCCCTCCTGCGCCTTTTTGCGCGCAAGCGCCTTTATACGTCAATCTCTCTCTTTCTTCTCTCCTCCTCTGCCAGAAGAAGCAAAAGACAACTCGCCCGCGAGAGCGGATGATTGTCGCGGCTGCTGCACACCGCGGCTATCGAGAGAGAGAGAGAGACCAGCGCTGCACAGATTAAAGGCCCGCGAGAGGAGAGGAGGCGGTTCTATGGGGGTACTTGCTTTCGACGGCTCTCTCAAAATTCCGTGTTATCGAGGCCGCTCCTTCTCTCGCCTCCTTATTTTTCGGTACATCGGCCGGGAGAGATTTTTCGGACGCGCCAAAGTCACGGGTCGACTTTGAAAGCTTTCCTGGGTACGGGAGATTATGCGCGCGCCGGGCGGCGAAGCTTTGCGGTTTACGCCTACGTTTCTCTCTTCGCGCGCGGGGAATAATCGCTGCGGTAGCGTCGTTATAAATTATATACCTTCGGTATAACTGTGTTATGCGCCCGAGAGGCGGGGAGATAGCAGTTGGGAATCTTTAAGTGCGGATGCTGGTTGAAGTGCGCTTTGAATGCGATTTTGCACTTTATGCTTATTGTACATTTTGTTACCGCGAAATTGTCATTTTGGGCGGAGGTTCGAAAATAAAGAACGCCGGTAATTGTTGAAAAGGATTTTGGGCGAGGGTTTAAGAAGTTTAATATATTCAAATAATAATAAGGTAACCGTGTAGCTTTTTTTTCTTTTCGTGAATTTTTAATAATAAATGTATAATACACATGCAGAATAATAATCATTGTTAAAATAGTTGAGATGCGGTTTTACTTCAATAAAGTAAAAATCTTTTTTGAATAAACTGTTTTTATTCAAACAAATATCCTTGCTTATTTATGAAAACACAATAGACTTAAAAATTTATCGATCTTAGGACAAGACATTAAACCCCAACGAGACATCCGTTCCTCAAACCAACGAGCCCAGCAACGTCTTGATGAAAAATCTCACGAATCTCTTCTCCGATATCGCAATTACGCCTCTCGTGGATTCGTCGCAATCATAATAGCCACGGAGACAGCAATAACAAGACTCCTCTCCCTCGGCAATATCCCGACGGTGGTCTTTGTCGCGGAAGATCGGGGCCAAGTTTTATTAACGAAGGCGTACGAAAGGCCCGGGCGTAGAACAAAGGCCGAATTTCGATTCCCGTAAAATTTTCCCGGGCAGCTCATTTAAATTGAATTGCGCCGATCGCTCTCTCTCTCTCTCTCGCGCGCGCTCTCCGCTTCCCTCGAGCAATATTGACACACTTCTCGAGAGAGGAGGAGAAGGCTATCTTTCGCCGCGGGGATTTTGCTCTCTAGTCAATCTTAACGGTGAGCGGCGCATTAATCTCGTGTCCGTAAAATCTCGAGTGCGGTCGGGACCTTCCGGCTTATCATTTTAGCTCTGTGATTATATCCAGCGGGAGCACGAGAGGCAGACGAAGGAGGCTTAAGTGATACCGTTTTTCCAAATTGATGGATCCGCGAGGGGAAGGATTTAAAGCCGATGGGATTAAACATTTTTTTTAACGGATATATGTCGTCGCTTAATTTTTTTTTTCTTTTTGATCGCAGCGTAATTTCTACGTTTTAATTAACGGGGCAAACTATTTTTCTTTTTTTGCGACGAAAATTGCGCGCGGGCCTTTTTTTTTATTATACTTCAGTGAGTAAAAAGCGATTTAACGCAGATACTGCAAAAGTGCACGGATCCGCGCGCCGGCGATTCTCTCTTTCGGCGCGAGGCTCCTCGCGCAATACTCGTCGCTTATAAATCAAAAGCGAGCTAAAATTTAAAAAAAATTCACGCGTGCGCGAGAGAGGGCCGCGCACACATAAATCTCTCTTTCGGGTTTCGAAAGAACTCAATCTCGTCCAATTATACGGCCTAACCACGAGCGTTTTCACCATCGTAACGGCCATTATTATTCCCCGTATATCGCGATTTTCGACAGAGAGATAATTAACCCCCTTCGAAATTCGGCTCATTCCTACGTCGATTCTCTCTCTATTCCCCGGGCTTTTCATCGCTCTTCTCTCTCTCTCTCATTTTTCCCCTCTCTCATGTTTATTTTTCACCCGGCCCCCCTCCCCCCTCTCTTCCCCCTTTCTCTCTGGCGCACGATTTCGAGAGTTTCATGCAAGAAGAACTCCGGAGAGAAAAAGAGATGGACGGTCAAAAAATATCCTACCATCAGCCTGAGCGTACCCGCGTATTCGTTACTTGTCAAGTTTTCAAACGCGTTGCGGGATCTCTCTCGGCGGCTGATTCGCCGGAGAGAAAGACGGAGAGAAAAAAAGGAAGCAAAAGGGGATAAAGGAGAAAAAAGAGCCGAGTGCGCAGTGTGTCTGTGTGTGTGTGTGTGCGCATCGCGACGGAAATTCGGATTTGCGGTCTAACGCGCCCTCTATTCCTTCCTTTCGCTCTCTCTCCCCCTCGGGACCGCCTTAATTACGCGTTTAGCGAAAATCCGAATCTAGCCCCGTCGCATATGGCACGCGATTAATCGCGCCCCGACTATATCAACATATGCCGCTATAGCGGAAGAAGAAAGAGGCTCTCCCTCTCTCTTTCGCGCGCGCGCGCGCAACGAAACGCGAAATGTCAAAGGGCCGAAAAGTGAGGAGGAGAGCAGAAAAAAAGGAAAAAAAGGGAGAGAGAGAGAGAGAGAGCCTCGGAAGCAACTGCGATTCGGGGACGCGACGTCGCCGCAACAAATGCAAGCAGGCAGCTCTCTCGGCGGAGGAGAGAGAGAGAGAGAGAGAGAGAGAGAGCCGCCTGCCAAGCTAGCAACTTCTAAAGAATCGTGATTACGGGCCTGTCATATTTTATTGCACCTCCGGCACATGGCCCGTGTGCACACTGCGATTTTTGTGCCTCCTTTTAAGAGCCCGTTCCTTCGTCGTCGTTTGTTATTCCTCCCCTCGCGCGCGCCCTCCTCCTCCTCCTCCCTCCTCACTCCTCCCTCCTCCTCCGATGCCTTTTCGTCTTTTCTTTCGTTCCTTCAGCGACGGCACACAGAAGCGGACGCCGTCTAAAAAGACTTCTCACGAGGAAGAGAAAAAAGCAGAGAGAGAGAGAGAGAGAGTGGCTACTTCTCTTCTGCTGGATATCTTTTCGAGCGTCACGAAATGCCCTAAACGCCAAATTGCAGAGAGGCCTTCTTTTTTGCTCTCTCTCTCTCCCTCTCGCTCTCGGCTCGCACTCGCCTTTCTCAGCCCCCGCGTGTGCTGCATATCGCGGCACATTCGTGCGTATACACTTTGTTGGAGAATTGTAAGGAAAGAGGGTATACATGTAGGTACCGGGCGAGCGTTGCGAGAGGAGACCGGGAGGGGGGAGATTTTGCGCTGCTTTTGTCTCCGATGGTATTCATGAAGCACGTGAATTCCGCGCCCTTAATCTTCACTCACAATGCGGGTCAAGCACTCCGTATGTGCATGCGCCCGATTTGCATGGGAGGCCAGAAAAGGAAAAGCGTTTGAATAATTATTTGGCTTCTCGATTTAGCCGGTGCTCCGGCGAAAAGACCGTGGCGCCGACGGAGCACCACGTCGATTGAGTCGTCGACGCGATTAAATGGCCCTTTCGGTTCGCCGTTAAATGCATCGATAATATATTGATGGAGAATTACTTCTCCTTCTAAAATGTTGTATTTCTATTTCTTAAAAAAATAACTTTTATAATTATTAATGCATGATTTTTTTGATTTTTCAGGTAAGTAAACCGAGAGGCCTCCGTAAATTCGACGCTCGTCAGTAAGCAACGGCAAATATTTGTCTTTAATTTGTTAAAAATCTCTACTCAAAGTACATATATTTTCCTGCAATAAAAAACTAAAAAATCATACGCTATACCAGCGTTGACAATATCCATATTTTCGCAAAAGAGATTGGAAACAACTCGCGCAAACCCGTCCTGCGCATCGACTCGAAACAGATATACATCTAAAACGCGTCTCTAAAAAATTGGCGTCGCCGCGATATCTCGGGACGGCGCAACAAAGAAAATTCCCCTTTTACAGCGCGATCGGAGAGTCGCGTCGCTTCTTTCCGCGTCTAACATTTACGACGCCGCGCGCACACAATGCCCCCACGTATACTATCGCGCGGCGCGCGTATTATAGATCAGCCGCGAACGCCGGAATCGTGTAATATCTATATAGAGAGAGGCCCGGCTTTGCGCTCTCGTGTCGCCTCCGCGAATTCAGAGCGAGCTGCGCGGTATCGCCGGGGAAAATTTAGGTTTTCGGATCGCGCGGCAGGAAACGGCGCAGAACTTATCAGTCGTAGTTTACTCCGTCTCTCCTTCGGCTCTATCGGTCTCTGTTATATTTCGCCTGCTAGAGCAGCTCGCGCGATGTGTGTCTTCCTTAGTCGTACGCGGAGCTCGATTTTTCTTCCCCCTCTCAGAGCGGCTTTTTCAATTTCTTGTTTATGCGTATATTGTATATCGGTGCGCTGCAGCGGAGAAATATGCTCTCTGATACGCCGAGTCGAAGAATATTAGTGTGCTATGCTAGTTTTTCTTTGTGAGTAGATTTCTGTGTCTCTGTTTGTACTAGTTTGGTTTTTAATTGTTTATAGTTGGATATAGTAGTGCGATTATTTGTGTAAAAGTAAATGCGTGTACACTGTTAATCTATTTAGAATTGAAATTTATCACACTTTATGATATTGCCTACTTTATCAAAACTATACATTCCAATTTCTCACGAAAGAAGTATCTTCAGTCTCGCTCTATTTGCGATTGTTTTTGACGAAAATGACGGCTCCCTCTGTTCTCCTTTTTCTCTTCTAGAGGATGACGCCGCGAAACTCAGTCGCGTGAGAAATTTGACTGTTTCGCTTCCACAAGTTCGATAACCTTAGCGCGTTCGTTCGTTGCTTGGCTGCACGACAGAGGGGGATCTTAACTTTTGCGGTTTGCATGTTTGCCCGACCAGCGCACCGACTGAAAACAATCGTTCATGCTGTGCTCTCAACCTCTCTTTCTCTCTCTCTCTCCGCTCGCTCGAAATTTCGACGCCGAATCTCGTTCTAATTTTAGAAGGCTCCAAGCCGAAACAATATTTGCGAGATCCGCAAAGTTCTTTAGCCGCGAAATTGAAAATGCAGTTGCATGATTAAGCGAGACGTACGAGGGAAACTAGCAAAAACTGTGAACACGTTTTATTGCGCCCTTTTGAAAGAAATAAAAAAAAATGAAACTGAACGCGCGATAAATAATTTTAACAGGCTCTCGCATTTAATGCACTCATACTTAAATCACACATCGCCATTCTTTATTAGGAAAGTAAGCAGATTGCAAGCGCGCGAAAACGTGTAATTGGCCAATCGCCGGGCCGGCAGATTATTAAAAAAATTCATTAAATAATTCAACGGCGTGTAATACAAGCCCCACCTCCTAAAGAACCTTAATTAACAAAGCTCTCTCTCTCTCTCTCTCTTGCGCGCGCGCGCATTAAAATTTGAAATTTATCTTCGGTCATGTACTAGTGCAGCTGGCGCTCCCGGGTAGAGTTAATTTCAATGGCCCACTTACGTCGAGCGGCGGCAGCTCTCGGCGATGATTTAAACGTTCGGTAATTCGATCCCATTGCTGGCGCGCTGCTGGCTTGCCGAAAGTTCGCTTTCCTGCCAAGCTCGGCAACTCTCCGCGGTGCTCGATATGCGCCTCGTTGCAATTTGTCCGAGAGCCCCGCCGCCGCGCCTCTCTGCGCGGAGTACGAGAAATCCGGGCTGCGCGCGCAGCGGCTCCTCTAGCCGATTGCGCTAATCAATCAGCGGAGGATACTAGTTCGCGCGCCGGATTGCCCATCGATCGCGACAGCGAAGATCTGGATACGTGTCTGCTTTTATTTGGTCGCGACGCTGCTCGCGGACGTGCTTGGATTTAGTTGGGGATGGCGCGGAGCTGCGATTGCTTGCTCGCCTGCAGGACGAATGGATGAGAGGGAGTGATTTTTGTTCGTTTGTAGGGGATTAAAGGAGTAGTGCTCTTTTGCAAAATTAAGATTTTAAGTCGTATTGGATAATACAATTGAACGATGGACAGAGCTTACACTTATATGATTAGTTAAATGATGATGGCATGATAAATTTTATTTTTAAACAATTTTAAGAATTTTTTAGAAAAAAGTAATTAAATACTTTAAAAAATTATTGCATGATAAATATATATAAATATACTACAAGAGTAAAATATTTAAGATCTAAATTATTTATATGAGCACCCAAAGTTCTTCAGACTCTATTTTCAGTTTTGCACTCCAATAAATTTTAAATCTAAGAAAGAAAGAAAATTGTGAAAATAATTACACGACCTTTAATTGTGTGAAAAAAAAATTTATTCTTCGTTTCAATATAATATTTCGTTAACGAAGCACGGAGTAGCGAACGAAGTGTGCGCAATTCATTTGAAAAAAAAAAAAAAAAAAAAATGTCTATGTCGAGAACAATTAAAATGCAACCCGCCGTTTCAAGAGCTCCGATCACGAGTCTCGCTTTAATTGAGTATTCAGCGAGTCTTCGTACGAAGAAAACGGCGCTTTGCAATTCCGCGTCAAGCGAATCTACTTGACCTGCATCGCTGGCTTAGATCGTCATGCTTTTAGTGTGCGCCGCACTTTCAGCGTAGTCTAAAAATTAAAACAGCCTCAACGAACGCATTTAAATTTAATCCGATAAGGATTACATCTGGAACAAGTTGCATGCAATTTCGCGTCTTATTTAATTAAATGCAAAATCTGCTCGCGGAGCCAATGAAACGGTATATAGTATATAAAACGATATTCTTTTTCCGCAAAATTTGTCGTGCAGAATAAATTTACATTTGAGTTTTCAAGAATTAGTTAAAGTGCCATTAATAAATTAGCAGCAGCACTTACGCAGAGATTCAAATGTATTCCAAAGGCGAAATACTTTTACGTCGCAAAAAATTGCCAGTTCAAGCCTCTCCAAAAACGAAAAAAGGCCGCTTTCAAAAAACGAACTCTGAAAGAAAAGTGCGCACTCGAAAAAGAAAAAAAAAAAAAAAAGAAAAAACGAGCGCGTGTAACAGAATTCCGCAAAAAACTAGCTGGCACTCGTTGCGCGGCGGGCAATTTTTCCCGAGCGCACCGCTTAAAAGGTAATTGAGCGCCTCCGCGACACCGTAAATAGATAATTGCAGAGAGCGCCCGACTCCGGGTCAGCAAAATCGGGCGCTCTCCTGCATATTCCACGAGAAATTAGACGATTGCCGCCGCTACACCGCCCGCATCCTTTCCGCGCTCTCTCGAGAAAGGTGCGTGTGTGTGCGCGCGCGCGTCCGACTCGTTAAAATTTCACATCCTCCTTTCCTGCGTTCGTCGACCTTAATCTAACTTTCCTGCCCGGGCGCGCGGCCTTATTTACATTTTTTAAAGCGCGCGCCGAGGCTAGAAACGGTGTGCGCCGAGATTCGACGCTGTAAAAGTGGAACGACCTCCGTTAGGCCTGTGTGTACGCGGGAAAGTGTTTCTATGCGCGATCGCGAGAGTGAAATCTAAGGCGAGAAAGTTTTCGACTCTTAATTTCAGCCGCGGGCTTTCGCTTTCGTTAGAACGGGGGCACGTAACGTGTTAGATAATGAGAGGCGGAGGCAGGCGTAACAGCAGGCCTTGACCGTGGAGTTTCACGCTTCGCTAAGCGCCCGGCCATTCACTGTTAGACAGGAAAGAACCGTTAACCGACACTCTCGCCGAGAGTCGATTGCCAGTCGAGCTGTAAACCGAGCGAGTAGAAAATCACACCGGAATCGTATTGCCTATTTAGCGCAGGAGAGAATGGCGTTTTAAAACCGAGGGGATTTAATTAGCTGCTTCGGAAGGTGTGGAATATCTATTTGTAAATAATTTAACATTATCTTTTAAATGGAACGAAGAGAAATTTGAAGATTGCCGAGTAATGCAAGTTGTTTCAATATCACAGCGAAGTTCGGGGAATTGTTATAAACTTGAAGAGTTTTAGAATTAATATCAATTTTAACCGTAAAGCGCTTTTGAGTCGAAGTTTACAGCTTTTTCACATTTTTCAAGATTATTAATTTCACGTTGATGACATTTTTTGGTATTTCAAAGCATTTTTGTCGCGAAAAGTTTTTCGGCCCAGACGACTGTATAATCAGACTCGCCTGAATATTTTACATCATACATTCAAATGGGAAGTTCTGCACGACCAAAGTGAATTCATTTCCTACTCAAAAATAAATGACGCCCAAAAATTACGCAAACATATGTAAGAAACACAACGCAACGACCGGAAACTCCACCCAAAGAACCGATTCCACCCTCCCGATCTCAATCCAAACCGAGCGCCCAATCAATCCGCGAAGCATCCCTCTAAAATTAGAAATACAGCAGCCTCGCGCTCTTTGATCTCGACCGTCTCTGCCCGTGACGGGCTCGGCAACCTTGACCCTAGTGCCCGCTCCAATCCGCCACAGGCTAGGTCTTATGTGCAATGCTAATGCGGACACGCAGATAGGAGCGGCCGAGCCTACGGAGGTGACGACCGCTTTGACGGCGAAAGACGGCCGCGGGATTGCAGAGAGACTTTGCGCGCCGCCGTCGCCGCTGTCACGAGCAAAGCTACCGACGAGAGGAGAGATTTAATTAGGTCGCATTTTCCTATGGAAATTTTAGCCCAGGCGCCGGACGTGCCCGCGCATTCTTGATTAAGGCACGAAATTCGCCGCGCTCCGGGTTTAATATTGCAAATCGTCGGCAGGCGGCTCTCCCGCTCTCGCGACGGTAAATAAACTTTTTGTCTCCGACGAATTTGCGTGGAGCGATTTTTCTCGGGGCGCGAGGCGCGAATATTCACACGGCGCTGGAACAGTATAACGGAGGAAGTCTGATTTTCCGGCTGCGGGGAGGCCTGAATTTGCATTAGTCTCGCGATATTCATCTCGCTTACGATGATTGCGCGTAATTTGTTTTTTACAGCGTCGATAAAGAGCGGCAGCAGTTTTGCTCTGTACGAACGATTTCGCTTGTAAAACGAGCGATACGAGGAGAGTGAAAACCAAATCGCCCGTTTCAATTGGAAAGCGAAATGTTTATTATCGTTTCATAAAAGGCTTGTAAAACAGTTTATCTGTAGTTCGAATAAAAAGCGCGAGGAATTTCTACTCTCCACTGCCATTTTTCCCCGCGAATTAACAAATTCTGCATCGAGCCGATTTAAATCGCGCTTAATTTTTGTTTTTCCCGTCAGCTTGCGAAACCGTGCAAGCAATTGAAAAAAAAAAAAAAAAAACCAACTGACTTTTGGCACTTCGAAGCCAAGGACAAACGGCGCGCGCTATTATCACTATCTCGCATTATCGCACTTGTTTTTGCCACTAGATGCAAATCTACCGCGAGGCGCCAGCATTGCAAATTAGATAAAAACCCGAGAGAGAGCTCGGCTTCGCGCGACAACCGCGATAACGCGCTATTTTTCTACCGAGCGTCCCAACCGCCAAAGCGACCTAATCTCTGTTGTTCCGCGGCGAAGACAATAATCTATACTGCAGCTGCGAGTGCAGCGGGTCAGAGTAGCCCGACCCCTCGACCCCTCGACGTACAACGCGCCTAGCCGAAAAACAAAAAGGTATAGCTGCCCGAGGCGTTTCGCGTGTGCAGTTTGCATATCGGCCACGCGGCTGCAGCGCTTTTTTCCCCGTGCAGTATATATAGTGTAGCTCGACGTTCAAGGTCTCGAAATAGAACACACACCGCTCGATTTGAATTTTTATCGCGGCGACTTTTCACGGCGGACGCCGCCGCCCGGCAGCGCGGCTATTGTTGTCGCGTAACGTAGGATAGGCAGGCGCTCGAAAAAATACGCTCCGCAAAATACTTTTGTTACACGAAATGTAAGCGCTCTGTCGGCTCTCCGCGCGGCGCGTGCCGGTCGAGCGTAAGGCTGCTAACGGATTTCGGAACGGTTTTGGAAAAATCTGCGAAACAAAGCGAATCAAAGAATTCCGGTGGGAGTAAATAAAAAAAGGGCCAGTTCCGCCAATTTTTTTGTGCGATTGAATTTTTAAGTTGTTGTCGTTGCGCTTAAAAATTCTTGTTTTTTTCGCGATTCCTGAGAGTTTTTATTGCACTTTTTATTTCCAGCAACTTTTATTGAACGAGAGGTGAAGCGCGAATGTTTCATTTAACTTTTTACCCTCCACTTGTTGGTTTTAAAATGACCGCAAAGCCCAGATTTGAATTCAATTTAATTATTCTAGAAATATACATACAAATTACGAATATAGAATCAATTACAGACTATGCAAATGTATTCTAATCAATTAGTTACACTGACATCAATTCAAATTAATTTAAATACTTTGTATTCCACGATAAACTCCAACAGCTTCGAGGTCGAGCGTCAAAATATCTTTGTTCTCAAACAGTAAATTAACATTATAAGCGCTTCGAACTTTCCTTCTACGCGTTTATAGTAATCGGCTGGCATTTCTATACAATAATTTAAATAACGTTCACACCTAACAACTTTACGTCCGCGGCAAAAATACCTCGAATTAATTTCTCCGCTGGACTTATTTCAATTTCATCGAAAGAAAATCCATGTTCTCCCGGGAAGGAAAAATAAAGCTCGCGGAGTCGCGGCGAGAGAAGCGTAGAAATCCCAAAATAAGGAAAAAAGCAATCACGAATTTCCCGTATATAATAAAAATGCGGAAAGGCTTTTTTGCCGCGGTCCCCGCGTGCGCAGGCAGTCGAGAAAAATGGACTTGACTGGGGGACGGTTGCGGAAACGTTGCTGCGGAGAAATGGATATAGGACGGGACAGCGACGTTTTCTCGCGGCTGTTTAATTAAAGATCCCTCCACGGAAATACGCGTGTATGTGCACAGCAAGCTGCGTAACTCTCCGGCCGAATGAACAGCGCGCTTAAGAATTTCATTTAAAAACTCATTAAGGGACGTGCGAGCGAATTGCACACCAGGTGACATTGGGAATCAGTCCTCGGTGCATTAGTAACGCAGCCCTAATTTCGAAGGATAAATTTACGAGCGAAAAACGCGGCTTGATAACCTTGAGGAAGTGGCGTATCGCTAAAAGCCGCGTTCGACAAGTGTCGCTCACGAGAATAGCCCAGCTTATTTCCAGAAGTACACCCAACAGCACTCGAGCGGCCTAATTTGCACGAGAAGCCTCTCTCCCTCTCTCTCCCTCCTTCTCCCCTGCATGGCCGATTTTTTTCATTCTGCCGGCGCGCGGAAATTTTAAACTATATCCATATGTACCTCGAGCATCCTCGGAGCCTCTCTCCTCCCGCGATGTACCGCCGCGCTCGTCTGGCGCTCGAGAGACTTTTTTCTAGCGAGATGAGGAGAGCCACGAAAATAGAAAGCGCAATGACGCGGGGGGCATTTAGTGCTCGCCGCGCGCGTTTATACTTTTGCAGCCGAACGAGGTACGCATACGCGATGCATGTACAACGAGGAGGCGGCTCGAGAGCGCGGCTGAATTACGCGCTCGATTCCGCAAAAGCGCGCCGCGCCGTAACGCGAAATCAGCATTGTTCGGCCGACAAAGGCACGTCGACTCTCGGATCTATTTTCTCTCTGTAACCCGCTGCACGCTTGTGTAAGTTTCCGTGCGTTTTTCCGTGCCCTCCTCGATCGAGTATTTTATACCGGGACGTGGAATATATATTTCGCTGACTTTTCGCTGCGCGAGGAAAGAATTTTTTTTTCGAGCCTTTCCTTGGAGCGCGAATTCGTTCCGGTACGGAGGATCTGCGGCATTTGCGGATTTCAATTTTAAACTGTGAAATTTATTGACGCGCACTCATCGCCGCGTATTGATCATTATGGACATCTCAATTACTTCTACGCGCAACGAAATAACAATCATTCAATTTTAATTTCGTACTTATGTTACATTATTAAAAAACACAAGCACTTGCGCTTGGTCGTGGAGCGCCTCTGTTGGCGGCGCTCGGAAGTCCGCGCTTCAGTCTGCCGCTCCCGCCTACTTACGGCGCCCGCCGCGTGGCGGCGGGGCGCGCTCTAGCGCTTGACCGCGAGCGAACTAGCCATCCTGCGAGCATAAGAGGGCGGCTGTTCGCCACGGAAGGA
>UCOL01004310.1:0-15216 GCA_900474335.1 Ormyrus nitidulus
GTCATGGGGGGGAAGGGGAGGGGGGAGGGGAGAACACAATGTGGCGGCGATATTGAATTTTCAATGCCGCAAAAAAGAAAGTCCGAGTATTTATACATCTGTTTAATAGAAACGAGCGCAATAATTTCCAGGTCTTTTAATTATATCCCGCGCTTTTGCACCCGCCGCTTCACCGACGCAGATTCCCCGCCGTGTTTCGCCTCGCGTTCCATGCGCGAAATTACGGGCGCGCGCGAAAGCCAGCCTCGGGAATTGGCAGCTGTCAACGGAAAAATGGCCGCGCGGTTTCGCGCGCGGGCCTCCCTCTCCCTCCCCCGGGACCGTGACGCGGCCGCGCGGCGCTCGAGCGCTTTATCATTACAGGCGGCCGGCGATGCGTGATGATGCAGCGCGCGGCTACTTCCTCGATGCCCTCTGCACTCGCCTGCCCGGGGTAATGCCACTGCTAATGCGCTCGCTTCACGCCCACCGATCGGCTCCGCAGCCGCCGCCGCCGCCGCCGCCGCGCGTTTACGTGATTGTCGAGTCTCTCGCGGTAGCGGCCGGTTTTCTTTCCCCCCGAGCGCGCGCGCAACGAGTAGCTTCCCCGGAAGATCGACGCCATTGAAAACGATATTACGGGGATTTTTTGCCGGCTTTTTACACGAATATAAATCGACGGGGGGAGATTAGATTGCAAGGAGGAAGCGGATACTCGATCGGGTAGTTTTCAGCGCTGGAGTTTCATTAATTTTTGCGGCTAATGTATGTAAAAAGGATTACAGGGGGAGAGAGCTTGTGGCAGATGTAGCCGAGGGATTTTTTTGCTGGACTGATTAGAAATTGAATGGTAGCGAAACGATGAGGGGGCAGTAAAGCTTTATATCGTATAATGCGAATTGCGAGCGTATAGTTTTTCAATTTTCGAGCCGTAAAATTCAATCCGCATTACTTAACGTAATGGCTCGACGCGGAAAAAGCTCAATGATTAATGCGTGTTCTAAAACACTTGTGCATTAATCTATCGGAAAATGAGGTTGTACCGATCGACAAACGATCGGGCGGACACATTTCTATTATCCAGCGGCGTGTGGGATAACTCGTTTGCTCGGCCGATCCGGCAGCCGAAAACTCGTTTGCCGAACAATAAGTACCGCCGCCGCCGCCGCCGTCGTCCCGCGTAACCCGAGGAACCCCATAAAAATCCGGAAAGAGAAAGTAACTACATGCGATGTGGGAGAAAGCAGCGGCGCAGCTTCCGAGAGAAGAGGAGCCCCCCCTTGCGTATATCGCACTTATAACAGCCGGCCTCTAAGCTACTGTTTATGAAGGGAAGTCGCCGGCCGTAAAGCGGCCGCTTTATTACGCACCAGAAGAAGAAGCCGCACTCGGAGAAATATAGACAGATAGAGATATCTCGTGCGAGAGAGAGAGAGAGAAAAGAAAATCGCGGAAACTCATTCCGAGGCTTTACGATGGCCCGACTACTGTATACGTAGGGGGTTTAATGCCGCGGCGTCGTTAACCCATTTAGGAGCGACTGAATTGAATCGTCAAATTAACGGAGACCTTCGTTAACGCGCAGATTGAATATCCTTCCGCCTTTCGTGCGTGCCGCTCTCTCTCTCTCTCTCGCTCTCGCGTGAGTTTAATTTATTTTCGTTTTTATCCCGCCGCTGCAGCGTCGTTTGTTTATTGCGCGGCCCGACGAGGGAGCTTGCAAACTTGAGTAACGAGTTTTTAAGGACAGGCCTGTTTATCATTATTCCGCCGCGAGCCGAGATTAGGAATAGGATTCGTCCCTTTTTAGGCCTGCCGATTTAATTGCGTTGACGCCGAGTACATACCTCGATCTTATCGCTTTTACGGAAACGGCCTATCGACACTTTTTCCGCAGCACGAACCATTCCGTGCACTTTTACGAACTCGTCCGCATTGTTTTATCAAAATAAGAATAAACAGCGGGATAAGGAAAGGAGGGGCCGGTAAAGGGCGCTTTTGTTAGCTTTAATTGCCCAACAGCTTTTACGAGATTTTCCTAAACAAAATTAAGTAAAACAAAGAATAAATAAAACGCCGCGCCGAAAGACGCTCGCGACGCTTTCCCAAGAATAGCAAACCGGGTTGGCTCTCCGGCATCGCTATCGACGCATCGATAGACATAAACCTATTGGCACGCAAAATAATAACGCACGACCGTGAGGATTCCGAGGCACTTTCGCGCGGGACAATCGCATAAAACCGGCGCGAGCCGCGGACCAAACCTGTCGCCGATAAGCGCATTCTCGCTTCGATTTTTTTTTATTTTTTGTTTTGCCGTGGGTAAACCTTAAAGAATAAGGAGGAGATAGCGGCCGCCAGGACTCGTTTATCTGCCGATGCGAATCGGACGCGCTCTCGCTTTGGGTGGTGCGCGCGCCTCGATCCCTCGTTAAGTCTTTTAAAGACGCTTTCCGCGAGGGGAGCTTTCAGAAATGGTTCGGTTTAAAGCGGAATTTATAATTGGATGCCCGTAGCTGTACGGAGAGTTGCGCAATTCCTATTGAGCGTCAGAAATAATAAAGTTCGATCGAACGTTTCTTCATAAGACTCTCTGGTGCTTTGATTAATGTTCGCTTGTACTTTCTATAGAGGGAAATTGTAATTTCTCCCGATGCTTTCTGCTTTTGGTCTTGCGCGCGAGAGGTTGGAAAGAAAAAAAGATCTGCAAATTCATTAAATCAGCAGCGATAAAGCAGACGGCGTATCTGCTCGATTGTATAACTTTCAGTAGATATCGGAAAGATTAAGTCAGACACGAGAGTGTTCTCGTTTCCACTCGCCCGTAAACCTGAATATAAATTATTTCTATATCATTGTACTCCGAATGCCATTAAGATTCAAAGGAGAAATTTTCGCGTTCGAGCGCGGTCATTAAAGCATCTGATTACCCGGCCGGCAATTTATTATCGGCTGTAATTCAAATCGACAATGTAGCTTCGGCGGCGCAGATTTATGTCCCTTCTCCCCCGTATGACACCGCGATCCTTACGTAAACTCCAGCCCGGCGATGATTCGCCTGAAAATTGTGTTCTCCCGGCGCAGGGGGCGCGAAAGAGGCACTATTTTTTTTTTCTTTTTCTTTTTCGTTCTCGAAAATCGTTTCCCACGGGAGGGGGATCATCGGGCACTTTCCTTAATCGCGGAATTATATTTGCGCACGCAAAAACGAGCGTGCGAAAGCGATGCGCCGCCGCTGCGGGATTTTATCGGCAATCATCTCATCGGATCGGCTCTCCGGAGGAGGCGCGACCGAGGTCTTCTCTCTCTCTCTCTCGCTCTCCGTCTGCCTCTCTCTCGCGATTTCGAGGCTCGCAAATCTGCCCGGACGATTCCACGCACTTTGCCTTTTACGAGCAGCCCTGAACTTATACCGCTGCAATTGTTTCCCCCCCCTCTCGCGCGCGTCTCCCCTTCCGGCTTTTTTCCGTACGGGATATCGTGGGTGCGAGCTCTCGGATTTTTTTTTTCTTTTTTTTTCGTTCGCAGTATGCACCTGCGCGAGATTTTCGAGCGAGAGGTATGCGCCGGTGGCCGGCGGAGGGATATAAAAGAGCGGATGATTTATAGGCCCGAGCTGCAGTGCGGCGTCACGTTGAAGGTCGATGCTTGATTTACGGAGGACAAATATTTCGGCTGATGAGTCGAGGCGGATGCCGCGGTTCTGCAAAAAAATCCGCTATATATCCTTCGCCGGTAGAAAGTTTAAAAAGGCTTTTAAAATGTAATGCCGCTTCTTTCGTTTGAAATATTAATGCTGCGCGCGACAGACTGTTGCGCAAAACAATTAGCAGATGAAATAGACTTTTACAGTAATAAAAACCCCCGGCGTCCCTCTGGATTACGCAGGAGAGCGCACCGCAAAATAATAATTCTAACCTTTTCCGACGCAGCACACGGAGATAAAATAAAAAAAAAGCTCCTCCTAAAACATAATTTTCTAGAAAATTCACTTATATTCAAAAGCGCGTGTCAGCGGGTATATACTTTGCCCGCGCGTTTCCGCGGTTCACCACAAAGTGTAATCTCGCTTAAAATCGGCTAAAATTCCGAAAACACATAAACTCCATCGTCGCTCATCCCCGCGCGCTGAATCGCGAGCGTCGACGAGATCCCGTTCGTTCGGCGCGTAAGTACACGCGCGGCCCGTGCAGCTTGCGCACTTCGATTACCGGCGCGCGCGCGCGCGGCGCTCTCGAGGCTCGTTAAAAGCTCGCCCGAGACAAACGACTCGGCTCGCGCGCTAAGTAGTAGCGGACACGGGAAATTTGTCGGCCCCGCGCGCGGGAGCAAAGAGCCGCGTAGGAAGTAGCTCCAGTTCCCAAGCGCGCGTTATCTAGTCGCGCGATGCACTTGCTCGAGCCTAAGCGACTTTTATTGCGACGGGCCGAGAGGCAGCCCCGCGCGCGGACGTTTTATACTTCCTGAAAGGCGAACGCGCAGGTCGCGAGGAGGAAAGCCGCGATTTATTGCCCGCTTACGGCTTCATCGCGTAAACGGGGGGGGGGACCTGATAAGAGGCGTAAACCGAGAGAGAGCCGCTCTTCTCGGCTCTCTCGATTTAATTAAGCGGAGTTACGGGGGAAGTTGCACCTAAATCTTGGGCTTAATGCGCGACTTTAAGTGTCTGCGAGTTTGATGCTTAGATTTCATTCTTCTCCGAAACGGTCGAGGCTTTTTTCGTCGCGTTACCGGATCGAAAAATAACACTTTGTGCCTACTCGTGCGTATTATATATATACGAGTAATCTCGACAGGCGAAGAGTAAGAGTGCGATACTTTTCGTTCTCGAGCCGCGGCTCTTTTATCTGGAAAATCTAGAAAGTGTATATCTAAAACTGTAAAGTAATTTAAGAACACAAAGTTTTCGAGTAGTTTTATTAGGTGATAATTTTAAAGTAATTGTTATCGATGGTTGATTACGTTCTAAATCAGCTTTCTAGTTCGAAAGTTTTCCTTTCCTCGGCGATACCTTAATACATATAATTCTTATCCGCGCGCATTTGCCAATTTGCATATCGCCGCGTCGCCAGTGAAAATTCTACCGCAATAATTGATTCGAAAAAATCCCGCGAATCCCCCCGTCGGTGAAAAATGCCCGGAAAGCACGAAGAAAAATAAATCCCCCCGTCTCGCCATAAATATTGTAATGAGGGCCCGTTCTTTGGGTAATTTCCTGCGGCTTTTTCAATAGCGTCGCATTAACGCGGCACGCACGCGCGCCAGCCGGAAGTCATTATGTCATCGGCAATAAAAGGAAATGCCCCGCGAACGCCTTACTTATCTGGGCTGCGCGCGCGTGCCGCTAGAGTGCTTTTGATTGATAGGTCGGACACGCCTCCGATTAAAGCCGCATACGCAAACACAGTCCCGCGGCTGCTGCTGCAGCCGCTGCTTTCTTGCGCGAAATTCAGCGCGGTAGCCTCTCTCGTCTCTCGCCTCCTTCATCCCTCCCCCCCTCGCAAGGTGTATACTCGTCATTTTTTCGCGCAAGTCTCCGCGCAGCCTTGGCTCGTCCCTCGAGCTTTTATACGTACTTCCTCCTCCTACGATCGGCGCATGCGGAGCCGCTGTAAACTAATAGTATGGACAGGAGATTAAGTTTCCCGAGAGAGGCGCGCGCGCGCGCGAGCTGCTTCTCCTTTTTGCGCGCGCGGCCTTTACACGTGTATGGCTTTTGGTCACTCTTCTCTCGCGGAGAGAGGATACGTCTTTGGTATTAAATCAAACGTAATGGATTCCGCTTTTCCGCGCCGGGCGATTATACGCGCCGGAATAATGTTAAGGCGAGATAGGTGGATTTCTTTGGAGGATGGAAATTAACGTTTATATAAGAACGCCTTTACGACGGCCCGTCGCGTAAATCAGTTTTCATTTGAGGAGGAAGCCTTTAACGGCGAAAAATTCTGGGATAAATAATTTATTTAAATCCATTATCCCGGCAGGCTCTGGCGACGGCGCGTTCTTAGCTCGAGATTAATGCTTTGTTAAATTAAAGTTATTTTAAGGCTGGCATTATTTACTATTAGTGCGATGAGGCGCAATAAATAGCATGTAGATTAATGAACCTGCGCAAATTAAATTCACTTTGCGAACATTATTATCCTCGGGAAATTCTTTGTTTCCAAGCATTAGATTAATAACCTTACAACACTAAACAAAATATTTAGAATTTCCCACTAATTCAGCCTTTATTAACCAATAAAAAGCCACGACAAAGGACTAAAAACGCGCAAGTGTAATGAAAAAAATACAAAGTATAAAAATCCTGAATTACAGCGGAGATCAATGCTCGCTCCGCAGACTAACGCCTGCCACGGCGAGTTGTACGGGATAATCACACAGAGTCGGAGGAGCAGCTATCTATTACAGCTCGGCGAGCACCTCCCATATCTTTTCTGTCCCTTCCGCTGCGGGTGGTTGCGCGCCTGTGTACATACGTTTACGGCCGCGCGCGCCGTTGTCACCCGCCGTCACCAAAGGTGCGCTCGCTCGCTCGCTCGCGGGGTCGAGGACCTCCAATGCGAAAGCTTTTCCTTGTAGCTTTCCTCCCGCGAGAGCTGCTTATGTAGCTACTTTCCCGAGAAAAGGTTTTACGACGGGGGTAACTTCGCGCGTCTGTAAGTTGATCAAAGTACCTTGTAGTCGAGTCTCTCCCGGGGGTAATAAATATCCCAAGCTCGCGGAGCTTTATTTCTAAAGTACGGGGGCATTAGTCTCCGCGCGCGTCAAATTTTAATCAATAATTTCGCCGAGAACGGGGAACGGCGCGTATAACGGCAGCCTCCTTCATTACTTAATAAATTAACCGTACACTTAAACTCGATTCGAAGAAATGCGTAAGCCATGTCCAGGCTGAATCCGCGAGCCAAAAGCAGTTCCTCAAACCGGGCGTCGAATAAAATTCCCCCGCGAGCGGCGGCGTGTGCAATCGTTCAATCGCGATCGTTTAGTCCGCGAATTATTACGCTTCCACAGCGGTACTTACTCCCCGTGGCATTGACTGTATCCCATCGAAAGAAGTGTGTGCGCGTCGTAAATTATCGAGCTCTATTACCTCCTCGTGTTCCTGGCTATTTTTCGCATTACTCCCAGACGTGGCGTCCGAGCTTTTGTACGCACTCTCCACGAGAGAGAGAGAGAGAGAGTATAGAGGTAAAAGGTCCGGCCAGATAAGCAAAAGTCAATCGAGCGCGGCGGCGGCAGTCGATTAATTACGGCGCGCCGCGACTACAAACGGACTCGCCGCCTCGCGGACATTCTTAGCCGCGTGTGTTAGAGGCGTTAACGGGACCCCGGGAGCTTACGGGGCTCCCTGCTCTCTCTCGCGGACTTCTAACCTTGCCTGTATAGGATTTATATCCGCGCCGAGAGAGACCCTCGACGAAAACTACACTTTACGTCGGCGGCGGCTCGCGGAGTTTCGCCGAGGCGTAATCCGAGATCTGGAGGTGTAATACCCGCCGCGAGTAAAGCCCGTTGGGAATTTCGAGTTTAGCACACAAAAGCAAATGTTAAGAGGCCGGATTATGATGTCTTACCGTTTAGACGCTCTTTCCACTGGAGCCGACGATCGATTTATGCGTTATCGAGAAGTTCGCTGGTTTCGCGCGGAATTGATGAAACTATAACCGTAACCTTCGCGCTTTCCGATACTAAATCCCGTCCGACTTTCGAGTAAGAAATAACACTTTGTTCCCGTCGTTTATTAAATCATTTCACTCCTAATCCAGCCATCTTAACGACAGTCCTCCTTTATCTCAACCCCGAGCTTTCATCGACATTCCCCATCTCGCATCCATCGGGGGTCAATTAAAAGAACTCGGGCTATCGGCATCTCGAAAACGCTCTCCGTCGGCGAAAGCCATCGCATTTAAATCAGCTTCGCGGCCAGGGGCGGCGGCCGCGTCGATTCTCTCGCCGCGCATTGTTCGACCGACCATAAAGGTCTCGAGTCGGCTAATGACTCTAACGCTCGATCGCGCTTTCACTTGATCGCGGCAAATTTATAATTGACCAGACGCGCGCGCGCGCGCTGCCACGTGGCCGATAAGCATCGGGCACCCACATGTGCGCACGCGCGCGAGCCCCTTTTGTTTATGGAGTGCGCCGCGCGGTGCCGATCGTTGCGGCGTTCGTCATGCAATCGGCGCGGCGGCAGGGTTACACTACCGATCTCGATGCGGATAGATTTTTTTTTTTTATCAACCGAGCTTTCGAGTGCGTTGGAAATTGTTACGTGAGTAATTGCCGTATAATTATTTAAGGAAATCGCTGCCATTCATTATGCTCAAAGCCAATATAACTTTTGGGCTCGTTCGATTGAAACACACTGTAAATTTTTATTGAATTATGCAACTAGGCGCAAGTATCTTGCGTACATTTATTATGTAAAGTAAAAATTTACGTAAGACCATCGCGGGTAAAAATGTAAATTTTAATTTTCAATAAGAAACGTTTAATTGATTAATTAACTTCTTTCCGCTAATCAATATTAGAACTGTACTTTCGCGACGCAAACTACCCGTCTTACCCCTTTTTCCACCGACACTTATTTCCGTCGGCCCTCTGAAAAAAAAAGCAAACCTAAGTGATACTCATCCAATATCCTTAATAGAATCTGCATTATCGTCGTTAATCCCCGACAAGACCAACAAAATAGAGCAACGAGCACAGCTTGCTTACATAAAGTTCATTGAAATTTTAATGAAAAAGCAGCTCGCGCAGCAGCCTAGGCTTTCCTCTCTCGCCTCATTGCCCTTGAATCCCGGCCAACAAATGACTCTCGCGATAATCCCCGCGCGCGTCGACTGCGCACGCGCCTCGGGACATGTGAGCGCGCGCGCCTGCGATGTTAATCGGGCGCGGATTAATAATCGACGCATCATCGACGCCTCGAGCTCGCTAAACGATCTAACGGAGCGTCGGCGAGCTGTGCTTCCGGCGATCCCCCCGCGATGCCGGAAAATTTCGCGCCGATCGCGAAATCCCAAGGCTCGTTGAGATTTTCCGGCGATAAGCGCCGAGAGAGAGAGAGAGA
The DNA here is from genome assembly GCA_900474335.1 of Ormyrus nitidulus. NCBI lineage: Eukaryota > Metazoa > Arthropoda > Insecta > Hymenoptera > Ormyridae > Ormyrus > Ormyrus nitidulus. Next base: position 9,059 of record UCOL01004310.1, read on the forward strand.
GGAGGCGACTCGACTCGCTCCGTTGAGAATCAATTTCAAGAGCGATGCCCGAGGATTATTCTCTCTTTGCGTCGTTTTCTCGCGGAATTATTATCGCCGTTGCCCGATGAAGCCAACCTCGTAGATCGACGATGAAGGAGGCGAGGTTCCCGACGCGATGCATAATTTCTGCGATGAATGCGCGCGCTTTGGGGTGGGATACGAAAACGACGTTTCGCTCGTTATAAACGCCATAAGTGTCGAGTCTGATAAATTTCAGATAAACGAGCTTTTTGAGGTAAGGTTTGGTACAAATTTCTTATACTCGCGTTCGCCGGTAATGTTACGCAATCGTTATATTATTTCCGGCGGAGTCATAAAAGCTACAAGAAACCCGTTATCAAAGTAAAACAATATTACTGTAGTTTAATAAATATCATTCGACTAGAAATTTCTGCCAAATTTTTATTGAGACTCGATTCTTTACAGCTACCCGCGTAATCAATCACGCCTCTCCTAACAAAAGCATCAAATAAAATATTGCCTTACCAAGAAAGACCCGAAAGAATGTCAAAAAGCCGCGCGGACGGACGCCCAAGTATTTGTCCATCCTCGTTATTACCGCGGAAACGATCATCCCGATTTTCGGTCGTTATGGTCGTTAATCCGAAGGCCGTTAGGCCGTTGTGTTCGGCCTCAAGGCCAATTTCGCGTCTTGCTCCTCTCCTCTCGGCAAAAAAATCAGACGCGCGCGCGTCCATCTCCGCGAACCCCGGAAGAGAGAGCCGCGCGCGCGCTCTGGCTTTTATGGGCGTACGCTGCGTCCGCGCGCGAACAACGGCCAAAGCTGCGCGCGCGGGGAACACGGCGCGGCGAGGGCGAGAGAAAAAAAAAGGGATGCATGGAAGAAGAGCGATTCGGCTTTTTTGCGGCCTTCAAAGTGAAACAAAGCTTTGACTCTGTAGCTTGGATACGACTGCCGTTCTTGCCGCGGAGATCCTTTGTATCTCTGGGTTTTAGCAAACACCATCGCAGAAGTCGTATTTTTATAGGTTTGTGCACTTTTTCGAGGAGACAAACAACGCTGTCCTATTTGCAACATTCGCCCTTCCGACTTTCGGCGTAAAAACCGAAAAATTCTCCGTTTCAGCTCATATCTCACACTTTTTACACGCGTTCCAGATATATATAAATACGCTCTGAAAACGGAGCGGAAAGGGGCAAAAAGCGGGCAGAGAAATTTTTCAGCTCTCCGCGGCGAGAAATTTTCCGAGACCCCACCGCGAACAATCGTTACTCTCCGCCGCTGCAGAAGGGGAGTGCTTTTCTTTTCGACTTCCCTCTCTCCCTCTCTCTCTCTCTCTCGTTTTTCGTTCGTCTTCCGTCGCTGCGCGTCGTGATTTACGCGCGAGCTTGCGTATATACGTATATACGCGCGAGCTCGCGCCTCGTAAATCCAGAGACTCGTGGATGCACTCTCCGCGCAGCACGCACATTTTATTATACGCGCGTGCTCGATTTCACAGACGGTCGGCTTTTATTTTAGCGGGGGGGAGGAGAGAAGCGACGAGAGAGCACTCCGCGAGAGCGCTCCGCTCGCAACGAATGCGGAACTTATGCATTCCCCCGTTTCGTCATCCGAGTAAGAATCTCGCCGACTTTTCCGATTCGATCGCTGCGAATTTATTGTATTGCCTTTTTAACTTACCGCCTGTTCTCGCCGTTTTAATTGACCATTTATTTATAATTTATTTTTCGCAGGTATTGTTTTTAATCATCTTGAAGACAATAAAGTAAATTTTTTTCATTGTTTTCCCGCAAAGATTATGCAATAAAGGCGACTGTCTAGACTTTATACGCAAAGTGAAAAAAATATCCTTTCAAGCAAATTAAATATTCGTTTTCTACAAAATCAATTAAAATTACCGCAAGAAATTCCACGCGTTAAAGACGTCAATCCGAATGATTAAAATAAAACGAGCGTTACGCAGCAATTCCCGAGCAAAAAGGATTCCGGCGTTGCATTTTGAAAAGCACAAGCAATTTCCCTCTCGTTGTACTTTTGATCCCATAGAGTAAGCGGGATGTCTGCGCGTGTAATCGGTACCGTTACGGAACATGGAATGCTTATACATATATACCCACTCTACTCGCGCGAGTGGACCACATCGTCATCCTCTCTCTCTCTCTCTCTCTCTCCCTCTTGTGTACCTTCATAATAGTCCGTGCGCGCGCAGGAAGGATTCACGGGCAGCCCGTGTAAGAGCGATTCATCAATTACGTATACAAATAATACAGCGGTAACAAGTAGCTTTGATGAGATTTTTTTACGGCTTCCCCGCGGATTCCCGCTTTGATTGCCGCTTTGTTTCAGCTTTTTACGCGGCCGCTTAGGCAAAAACAGTTATACGAGCGCATTCTTTCCCTGTATGATAATGCAGCTTGAAAGAAAAAAAAATAAAAATACGGCTCTCGCCGAAATAGATCAATCGCTCGCGGATGAATGAGTTATTATTCCGCGCGCAAAAAAGCTCCGGAGCTTCAATAATTCCACCGACGGCTAAGTGGCAATAATTTTCATTCCGCATCCCAGTTAAAATCGAATTTCTCATGAGGAGCCTAACCGTAATAAACGGAGCTGGCCTCCGAAGGCGCGCTCAATCACGCCTCAGATTATCAATTTGCGACTCTTATTACCAGCGCTTAGTCCTCCCCTAGCTGAACGAATGGCAACAGTTTTTCTCCGTGTATCGGCTGGCTCGGATCTGGTATATAAACAGATGCAGCGGCCCGCGGGCCACACGTTTCCGCGGAAAAAGGCAGCGGCGGCGGCGGCGGCGGGCGTCGAGGAAAAAAAAAGTGGACGCGGGAGGTAAAAGAGAAGCATCGAGATATCAATGCGCGAGAGAAGTGCAGGGAATACCCACTTCCTTCTCGCGATTATTCGCGCGCGCGCGCGCCTGCCTAAGGGCTCGTTGTAATCGCGCCGGCAATATATCCACTTCGCGCTCGTGTTATACAAGCGGCGAGTAATTCGATAACGACTAACTGCGCAAAGAGCGCAAAACGAATGAATTGTCAAGCTCTCGGCGAGAGAGAGCGCGCACGCGCGCGCAAGGCGAGTTAACAAGATGCACGTATGTCCGAGAGCCGCAGTCCCTTAGCATGCGCCGAGAGAGAGAGAGAGAGAGGATTGAGGAAATGCTGGAAACATGAGTAAACTTTAAGCGAGACGCGAGTTCGCCGGGGGGGTGAGAAAAATTAGCCGACAAGCGCGGCTTGATATTCCAAGGTTCTGCCTATATACGGCGATTAGTTTTCGTTTTTAGTCGATTATTTATCGGGAACACTTGTGAGATTTTTAAAGTAGCAAAAGACCGTCGTTTCGATGATCGAAGCGCAGGAATGTCGAAGCAAATATCGAGTTCGCTAAAGGAATTTTGAATGTCGTACGGGCGAAAATCAGATCGGGCACGAAGTCGGCGGAGGTTCGCGTGCATTATGACACTTAATTAAAGGAGCGTACCTGCGCACCGCGCAAATTCACTCCGCCGATAATGACGTTAATGCGACTTTTTCCCCGGGCGGCTCCGATAATTAAATCCCATAATGACTTCTTTGGCCTATGAATTCCCGTTACGGATTCTCAAGCGACTATGTATATATATACACGCTCTTCCCCGCGGCTGCGCGAAAAGAAGAGCCCCGCTCGCGCGCGCGCTCGAAAAACACGTCCCTAAAAATGACCATTTTCAATTTGGCCGCGGCACGCGATGAAACGGTACAGGCCTCTCGCTCCGCGGCCGCGCGCGCGATTTCGCGTAATTTCGCGATTTATCTATTAGCGCTGCGGCTCTCGCGGCGCGCGGCGCGCGTAATGCTCGATTGCCCGAGCGCGATTGTTCCTGCGTTCGAGCTGCCGGAGCGCGAAAAAATGACGCGGAACCTACGGCTGTCTTTTTTGCCTCTCTCGGCGGTATAAGCGCTGAATTAGTTCGCGATTGCCTCGCGATCGGAGCCGAAGCGCAATTCCCCGCCAAGTATAAACACGCACTTTCGCTGGATCTCCGGGCTTGACGCTTATTGCTAATTTATGCGCTAACTTTGCAAATTCATGCTTTGATATCGGAGTAAGGCTGTATTTACCGAAGGCATAAGTTTGCCGGGGCGGTAATCGTGATTAGTAGCGCGAGTAGGAAATGAACCTCTCGCGCGCATGTTGCAATAATCAACTTTTCCTGAATTACCGTTGAATAAATACAATATACAAATAAATTTTCTCAATCTAAAACCTATAATCTTTATTTACTCGAATGTATATACCGATCGAAAAGTAATGAAGTGATTTTTCCGAGAAATAATGGAATAATTAATTAGAATATACACTTCGGTTTCCTGCATCGCCCGCCGGAATGAATATTGACTTACTGCATCGAGCAGCAGGCATTTTTCCCTTTTCTTATGCAAGAAGCTTATTGCACTTTTACGACTGGGGTATTCAATTTGCGAGCGACTCGATGCGTACCCGCCACTCAATCAACATATATCCCATCGAATATTGTCATTGTTTCGAAATGACTCTATAAATAAATATAAGCCAATCGCGGCCCGTGGATAATGATCGTCGTTACGCCGAGAATGAGAATGACTTGGTGGGGCGCCGCCGCCGCCGAGAATGTAGCTTTTTCAATTTAGCCCAGCCGCGTGATCCGATAGTTTGATAGACACACCGCTCGCGCGAGAGCGCGCGCGCGGCTGCTTGATTTATAGGCCCCAGCTATAATTACGCTGCCACCGCCGCTGCATACAATGCGAAAATCGCGCGGGGCCCGATTAAACTACCGGGGCAGCCTTTTATTTCGATCGCTCTCTCTCTCGCGTAATTTACGCGCGTAAGAGCTAAAACAAAAAAACAGGCGCTTATCTCGATGCTCGCGGCTCTAGGCGTAGTTTTAACCAGGGAAATTACTTCATCCGAGGGGTTTTTCAAGGAGTCCGCGCGCTGTGGGAAGGGCTCCCCCGAGGTAATTGGGTCTTTTGGTCGTTTTGGGAATTTAGCGTTATCTCTCATTTGGGAGGGCAATAAAAATGCGTTTTATCGCTTTGCGAAAAAAAAGAGGTTAATGTAAGTGGATGGTCCGCTCGGCGCGGAAACGATAATTTATCTAATTGAACGATGAAGTTTCGGTTCGCGGTTACGAGACATTTTCCCAGGAGCTACTTTTTACTTGGCCTTTTCGAAAGTGGAAGCATAAAATTTAACTAAAATGGGATAGCTAAACTCCTTAATAAAAGGTTCAAAGCTTCACAGAAGCTCAATTAATTTTTTCGACAAAACGTGCGGATCGGTAAATCCTTTTTGAAAAAAAGGCCCCGTAAAATTATCGCTTATCATTGTAAACTCGGGCAAAAAATGGAACGCGTGGAGGAGAGGATTCCTTTCACAATTGTGCTCTAAATAAGGAGCACAGCAGGAAAACAACAAGCCCCTTAATTCGAAAAAGAAAAAGTCTCGTATCTACGCTCGGTTTTTACCTCGGAATAATAAAATCCGCCCGTTAGGTTACATTGGTTCCGGTGTAGCAGGACTTCTCGATTCCCTAATTGCGTGATCATCCCACTCGGAGAGAAAACGTACCCGCGCCGAGAGCGTGTAAATCTTTTGCCCGCGAACGCGCCGTAATTTGTCCCGTAGGTTGCCGCCGCCGAATCCTGAGAAAACGATTTGCGACGAACGGTTTCTCCTGCGCAAAGTGTGTTAATGAGCTACCGCATCTGATACGGTCTTTGTTTTCTTTTCTTTCGTCATTACTGCCTGCTTCCACGTGTTTTCAAAATAAACCTACAAACGAACGAACAAGTTCAATATCCAGGGCGTTAAACTTTTTATAATACTCGCAAACTTCTGTTTTTAAGGAAATGTTTAAATGAATTATCAAGTTTCTGTTTCAATGCTAAAACTCGATTCAGTTTTACATCATCTTATATAAACATCGAATTCACCGACCCTCGTCATAACATCAAGGTTCATCGTGACGACGGCTTAATTTTTCCTCGACTTTCCAACTTACAAAATTTCCCTCCTTCCAGTATTAACTTACACAAAGGAATTATTAAAAGGTAAGCCGATACGATAAAAGAGTTTCAACGACCAGTGTAGGTCCCGGTCGTCAACTCGG
>UCOL01004311.1:0-15160 GCA_900474335.1 Ormyrus nitidulus
GTATAAGAGGCACGCATGTAGCGGCCATCGAAGGCTGGTCATTCGTTCGAAACTCAGACTTGCCTCGAGGCGCTAGCGCGCCTCTTGATAATTTTTAATTGTACGTGACATCAAATTTTATTACTTATTACATCGAAATTTTATCATGCTACCATGGTAAAATGGTAAAACGATAGTCGACCTATTCTATCTAACCTTAATTCAATTTTCAGTATAACAAAAAATGTTAACATACAAATTATTAATAAATGGAAAACTATTAAATATGATTTATTTATTATATTGTATTATCGCTAATTTGAAAATTTACTGTATTTAATTCGATTTTGAACAAATAAATACGATTTTGCCATTACTAGAATTGAGTAATAATTTTTACCCTGCTGTCACGTTAAAATTTAATCTGATTTCAAATAATTTTTTTTATATATGGGAGTCCCGCCCCAGGATTACCGTCATTTTCACAGTAATTTTTTATGGAAAATTTTATCTGTGTCTAAAGTAATAAACAATCAACAATAAAAATAATACTTAAATTCTGAATATGATGGCATGCGGTACAATTAAAATATGTGTACAATTATTGCGGGCATAAATCATACCCCGCCGATGACCCAAGATTTTTAGTAGCTCCCGGGTTTGCCCCAGCATTGTTCCGTAATTGACCCTTAAGATGTAAGCCCAAACAATACCACCCAAGGGTCCGAGAGCTGCCCGGCATGAGCACCTTTGTTTCCCTGATTTTACGGCTCTGTTTTCGCTTCTGTTGCGGGATCATCGGAGTCGGACTGGCCGATTGTTTCGTTTCATCTTTTCGGGCTTCCATTCTGGAGTGATCTGCCGATCGAATCGATTTCGATAGATCGGAAAGTTTATTAATAAATTCTTTGTGGTGTGTGAACTAGTTTTCTTTTATGTCTCAGTTTTTGACGATGAAATCATAATCATTACGTAACAGGTCTATTCGGAACCACCCACGAACTTTCCTTTTTTCTAAATTTTCATGGATTTACTCACGCTCATTATGTTTTTTTTTAACTTCTTTGTATTTTTTTTTTGCTACTGGTTTTTCTCTCTTTCAAATCGATGTAATTCAATTTAGCTGCGTTCTAATCGAATCAATTTCGATAATTTCACATTTCATTAAATTTCTTTGTGACGGATAATAAAAAATTTCAGATTTTTTTTTCGACTCTTTGTAGCTGAAAGTGATAATTTTCGATTTCTCTTCTCAATGAAGTTAAAAGAATAATGAAGAATAAATAATAAGCTTATGTAATTTTTTTTCAATTTTAGAACAATAAGATAAAAAGAGAAAAGACGTGACAAATTCATCTATCTAAAATTAAACATAAGAGCAATAGGTGCCTTCTTTCTAGTGTAAATACGTGCACATTTTGTTTAACTAAAACGTATTGTATGAGTGGCTATAAAAATGAATACATGGTATTTTTAAATATTAATTAGCCATGAAGTTCCTTAAATAGATCGAACGTGACTATATAAAGAACTACAGATAAGCGTACTTTCAAGTACATTTCAGATAGAAATATGCAAGTAATCAGTTAACTTAATTGTTTTTTTCTTACATTGTTTTTATATTCTCATAAGATTATACAGGATGTATAAACACGTTATAATATTCGTTGCTTCAATTTCTACCTTTTGCGAATTTTCAACTATTGCAGCACCTAAAAATGCCGTTACTGATTATTCCAAAATAATTTGCGACGACGGCAAACAGCACACTATGCATTTGTTCACGGTAAGTTTTAAACACTTAAACAATATAAAATAAAGAAAGGTTCTATAATGATTATAAAAATACTTAATTCCTATTTGAACAGAGCCCCGGCCCGTCGAAGAACTGCAATAAAGTGATAAAAGTAGGTTTAAGCGAAGAGGAAAAACGAAAAGTGATCGATGTGCACAATGCATTCAGAAAAAAAGTTGCGAGTGGACTGGAGAGTCGAGGAGCTCCGGGACCACAACCGGCTGCAAAGAAAATGCCTAACTTGGTAAATTTAAAAGTGGATTAATTTAAAATTACTTTCATTTAAAATAGCTTATACAGCTATTAAAATATTAGAATATTGTACTTAATAATATATCATTCAAATGTTTCAAGGAATGGGACGATGAATTGGCGTTGATTGCACAAAGATGGGCTAATCAATGTATATACGATCACGACTGCAGTGATGTTGGTAAATAATATAATATTTTATGTTTTTTATTGCAAATTCATTTATTCGTTGAGATTTCGCATATTAATCTATATTCGTGTACTTTTTATATACAAGTGAATAAAATAACAATTTGTGATTGAGATAAATTTTTCTTATATCGCATATACTTATTTTGTAAATTAAAATTCTTTCAGAACGATTCTCTGTTGGGCAAAACATTGCTGAAGTGTCGGGAGAAGAAGTAGACATTGAGTCTTTAGTTCAAGATTGGTACGACGAAGTGGAAAATTTTAATAGCAACGAAGTTTCTTCCTACAAGTACGTAATTTTTATAATACCTAATTTTTAAAATTAAATTTATATCTTGTTAATTTGAAAATGAATTTTAGCCCTCCTGACGAGTCGGAAGAGGACGACATATCGCATTATATTCAGTTGGTATGGGCGAAGACTACTTTAATTGGCTGTGGTAGCATTGAATATATTCATGAAGAGGATGGTATCACTACTAGCTTAGTTTGCAATTACGGTCCATCTGGAAACGTCGAGGGGAAACCGATTTATGAAAAGAAATAATATACTATTTGATTTAGTTACTTGTAAATATATTATAGAACAAAATATTTTTAATAAATATGGATTTTTATACAATTTTTTTTTAGTGCACTTTATTTATAAATTAGAAATAAAATTAATGTATTTATAATAATTCACGAAGGTCTGCTAAAACGTAAGGCAGATAGTGGCTTTACTGGTTTGAATTGGGAGTTTTTAAAGACAATATTGTCTCAAATTTATATAATGTCAATATTGAATTTTAAACGATGATTCATTTCCTGTACGAAACACAATGAGTCAATTTTAGCTTTGAGAATTGGATTTTTCTAAAATCACATATTTAAAATTTTTTTTCCACGAAATTTTTTTGTTAATTTGAATTTTATATTATTTAGTTACTGATTGAATAATGTACAATATTTTAAATAATTTTCAGATTTATTTTAAAGTTTGATATAGTCTGAAAACAAATTACTTTTATATATAACCTTCACTCGAATGCAATATACGAAAGCATAAAAATAATAAAAATTTACTTTAACAATGAATCGCACGCAGCAACGTAGCTAATTGCAGAGTCTATAAGAATCTAAATTATTACGAAGACATATAAAAACAAAGTTATTAAAAATTACGTTAACTTATATATAATAGTAAAAAATCGCATTATCTAAATAAACGCAAGAAATAAAAATACATTCATAAAAAAACGTCAAAAGTTGCAAACGTTATTATTCTACGCGCCATTGTACAAAATTACGTTTCTACTATTTATACAAACATTTTAATTTATCTTCTTCTGCAGGCATCTTTGCAGGGATCCTGCTTTCGAGGACAAGACGTCCCGTCGTCGTCGTCTGCTTTTTTCTCCTCCTTCTTCTCTTTTTTACCTTTTTTCTTCGAGCCCTTTCCCTTCTTCTTCTTCTCCTTCTTCCCCTTGGGCGCCTCGTCGCCCTCCTTGTTCGGGCAGAAGGGCTTCTTGTCCGATATGTCGCAGAGGGTCTTTATGCTCCAGGGCCTCGGCGAGCGGAACTCGAGATCGAGATTGTGCTTCCTGTCGCCGTTGTCGCACTTCCTCTTTATCTTCAGGACGAAGATGTTGGGATTCTCCTCCGGGTGGACGACGGGGAGCAGCGCCGGCTCCGCGTTCGAGCTGTCCGCGTTTTTCGCGTCCGGATGAGGGTAGACCGTGACGGTCTTGCAACCCGGGCTCTCTACTACTTTTTGAAACGTGATCGTGCTTCCTCGAGAACTCTGAATTGTAATTTACAGGTTCGAATTTATAATTTGCTCGAGAGTTGCTTGGAATTTATGTATATATTACTTTTTAAGAAGCTAATTTTCCTGCACATACAATTATAAAGCTTGCAGAATAAGGAAGGGCAATGATAATAATAAAATTATACTAGTAAAGCTGCATTACAATTGCGTCATACCAATGATTTCATCGGGTTTTTTTACAAATATATATCATCTAACCTTAATCGATTCCTGTTCCTCCAGGCAAGTGCAAGGAGGTTCCAACTCTGGCTTTGGCCTTTCTGTCTGTACGCGAACTATTACAACGCTGTTATTAACCAGAGCTTCAATTTCTTTGTAAGGTTCTCCTGTCTCTGCGATTTCGGAAGTCATCTTTTTGGAGCTTATTTCGGGACCGGCGTCAGAGCCACAAAAGCAAGTTGTGCTTTCTGTTAAAAAAAACGCGTACAGTGGATTAATTACTATACATAATTTAAGCGAATTTAAAAAGCGAATTTATACCTAAAGATCTACGCGACGCGTCCGAAAAGTCACTTTCAGGGCAAGAGCATTCAGATTCATCGCTGACGGAGCAGTCGTCGGATTCTGCGTACTCCGGCACCGGTTCTATTCTGCAGCCACAATTTTTGGTAGCGGAAATCATACTGAAATTTTGAGTTGGCCGAAATTTTTAATTTTTATGGTAGGTTAAGCCGAAACTGAAATTTTTAGTCCCGAAAAGGTGATGGAGCTTTTATTTATCTGGCAACTCCGTGAAGTTGCACCTACTTGACGGACTGATCAACCGAAGCGCTGTCAAATTTTCAGTCTATATATCAAATTCGTCTGTTAAACTTTTCGGCCGCAACGTAACCTTATCCTTTTGGATTTTTTTTATTTCTACATTTTTTAAAATTTACTAAATTCCTGTGAAAATGGCTATGTGTGTTCAAGGTAAACGGATAAATTTCAAATATCTACTTTTTCTCCTAAATCGCTTAAAACAAGTACAATTATCGCCTTTCCATAACCTGTTGACGCTTACGCTCAACTTACCGATTATCAATAAACAGAAACGTTTCCCTTTGCAAAAGCGCATTTATTAAAAAATTCATCCCCCCCGCGCAGAAGCGAATGACTGCTGCTGCCCCGAGATGCCGGGGGCGCTTGATACGTGTCCCCCGATCCCTCCGCCTCCCCCGTCAAAGTACTTCCACGAGGTCGGCGCCGAGATGGTAGGGAATCAGCTGATAATTCGCATGGAGAAGACGAAGGACAAGAAGCCGAAGAAGAAGGGCACCTGGCTGCCGCCCTGCGACTGCGACGTCATCGAGATCAAGCGGCCGACCTCGACCAAGGGACCGAGGATCACGAACGGCGGGGACAACAATCAGATACTGTTCAGAATACACTCGAAGCAGCATCTGAACAAGAAGAGCGATCCTAATTATATGCCCCAGGCTGTCGCTTACAAAGTATTGACTTGTTTCGTATTACTTGATTAGGAAGGGAATGGTTTTATGAAAAATTTTGATATTTTTTAAGTATTGAGGAATTCTAATTGATTCTTCCCAATATTTAAAATATGATCGAATTATTTGATACGTACTTTTACGATGGCTATAGATTGATAACTGATAAATCTTATTACTGCATAATCTGCAAAAACTAAAATAAGATTAAACTATATAAAATTGTACAAAAAATTGTTTAAGTAAGTAATTTATAAAACTCAAAAACTATTTAAACCTCTAAATCTTGATTTACGCAATTTTTGAGTTTTAAAAACAACTTATTCAAATAATCTTAAGATATACAATTTACATATAAAATCACATGAATTCCATACAATTTAAGTTCAGCCTAACAAAAATTCGCCCCCCATGTCAAGCCGAACATTACGGCGAACCTCAAAATTCCCAATTTCAATATTTAATCATGAAATAAAAAAAAACCTCTTCGCCGATCTCCAGATCAACCGAGCGGGCACGGACGACCCGTCGCATTGTCGCAAAATCACCGTCTACCCGCAACTCGGCGGCCCGGTCCAGCAGCAGGTGTTCACCGACCACACGACGGACGGCGACTGCGACGTCTACCTCCTCCGCGTGAAGAAGAAGAACGAGTCGCCCGAGGAGGCGCACAAGCGCAACCTCGAGATCGAGCTGAGGACGCCCAAGAAGCCGGACAAGCTCGTCTGCCCGAAGCCGCCGGTGATAGTTCCTCCCGACCCGACTCCTGAGCCCTCCATGGTACTGCCGACGCTGTGCAAGCCGAAGACGGAGGAGGAGCTGCAGTGCCCGGACGAACAGCCGAAGCCCAAGCCGGTCAAGAAGAAGAAGAAGAAGAAGAAGAGCGGCCCCAAGCTCCCGAGCAATTGCGTGTGGTGAGTACAGTTTTTTGGGGGGCTGCGTTCCGTTGCAGGAGAGGGTGGATTTGATTTTGAGCGATGCGTTTCTCGTTTCAGGTGAGCACTCGTTTGACACTCACCGCGATGCAGTGGTAGTCCGTGTGCAAAATTTAAAAAAAAATGTAAAACGTTATTTTGTTGATAAAATCGTTTATAAGAATTACCGATTGACGAAATCGGCGGATCGAAACACGTAAGAGAGCGTAGCTTGTACTCGAAAACCTGTAAATGAAAATTTTGAATACGGATTACCAATATGGCATACTCTGGAACATATAGAAATCAGCAAATTAAATTTAAATGACGAATTGTAAAAATTGATCATTAGTTTTTGAGATAAAACGTAAAAGTATAACAAAAATATAGATACAAATATGGTCCGAAAAGTATAAAGTGTTGTAAAAATAGTAAAAGTTTTATAAAATGTATAAAAATTTTGTAAAAACGTAAAAATGTATAAATAAAGATTTGTGTGAATTGCCTTAGAAAAATATAATATAAATTACACATTATATCCAGTTTAAACATGTTTTTTTCTTAAGGCTAATACCTAGTTATTAACTTTAGACGTAAGTCAAAGCTCCTTAATAAAAGTACAATAGAAAGAATGAATACGTCGAAGAGCGGAGGAACCAAATTCAAGGAAGTCAGAAAGAGTAGGTGAATGAAACGTACTCTAGACCAATGACCCTTCCTTGAGATTATGAATGGGGAATTACAGGTAAATGGTTGGACAAAAACTTCATTCATAAATTGAACTGTTCAATGCTTCTGAAAATTGTGAGGGCACAATCCTGATTCAGAGGTATAAATGAACATTCTTCTGTGATTGTTATTTTATTGCATTTTCCATTTCCTGATTTATAAACTGTTTCGCATAAATTTTCTAGCAAAACCTTATTTAATGTCTGGAAAGGTAAAACTTTTGTTTATAACATATCTTTGTTTACTACATATTAACAATGATATTCTTTGCATATTAATACAATACATTCCTAAAAGCTTATAAAACCTAAGTACTAAATTATCAAGAAAATACATTCAAATTACTTTCCTAACATTAACTGTTTATTATGCAAATCCTAAACGATTTCCCTACTCAAAGACATTCCAAGCCTTCGCCACTCTTCCAACTTTACCTCACGCATCCAAAAAACTGTTTCGTTACGCGCAGCCATTCTGAATGAGCCGAGTTCGCGCCGGGATCCCGTGAATGGCACATAGCCAGAAGCATGACTCGATCATTATTATTATGCCCGCGTCGTTAGCATGCAACGATTAATGATGATGCGGAGCTCCCACGAGAGAGAGAGAGAGTCCCACTGCTCCCGATATTATATTCGGCCGGGAATATAAAGGAGGCAGAAGCTGCGATAGGCAGATTTTTTCAGGTGCCCGACAATGGCGCGAGGGCAGCTCGAATCTCCGGGCGAGGTTCGCGATCGCATTGAAAGAATTTGGGGACTTTTACGAGACGCTAAATCGACACGGGTATTGTCGGGCAGGCTGACGTGGCGAAAAACAGGTGACGTTCGGTTTAGTGCCGGCTGCCAAGTACGTTTTTAGGACGCAAGTTTCAAGCCGAATGGGACGTTTTTGTGATGTCTTCGTTAAGGGCTTACGAAGCGAGAAAATCAATGCTTACGACGTTTTCTTGTAGATTAAAAGATTAATTTTAAGAGCATAGCTCACGTTTAAATCGTTACAATTAAATAATTCAGTTCATTTATCGTTATAGTTTAAATTATTTATACTGGCAATAAAGCTAAGAACAATAATAAAAATTAAAATTCAGTAATTGACTCAAAGTTAATGTAGCAGAATAAATGAAGTTAATTTTTAATTTTTAAATAAAGAAATTTTTGACATTAATGACAGATGATTTAAATAATTAATTAGACATTAATGATAATTTCTGTCAATTTTTAATTTTATTTATCCAACGTTTCGATCTCATCGAACATTAATGTCCAATTAATTATTTAAATCATCGTATCTGCACTCTAAACCCTAAGGAGTAAAATCTTGGAAAGAAAAAGTTGAAAAGATTAATTTTCTACTTTAAAAAGAATAAAACGCAGGTTTTGTCAATTACAAAGGTGAATATGGGAACATTATAGTTTATAAAGATTGCTTTAATAACGTTACTCTTTTAGCAAAGATTAAAACGTTCACTTTTAACTTTATAAAGAGTAAAATGTATTTTTAATCTTTTAAAAGATTAATTGGATGTATTTTTACACTTTTGATAAATATTAAAATGTACGTTTCCTACTTTATAAAGAAGAATTGCTTCTTGAAATAGTTGAAAAGAATTATTCGATGTATTTATTCTATTGTCAAAGATTAAAGGTATGTTTTTGATTTTATAAAGAGAGTAAAATGTTTTTTTTATCCTTTAAAAGATTAATCTGATATATTTACACTTTTGATAAAGATTAAAACGTAATTTTTCTACTTTATAAAAAAGAAAAGCTGGTTGTAATTTTTCAAAAGAATTATTCGATGAATTTACTCTTTAGATAAAAAGTAAAACGTACTTTTTTAACTTTATAAATCGTAAAATGTATTTTTAACCTTTTAGAAGATTATTCTGATGGATTTATACTACTTTTGAATTATATTAAACAATTTTCCTCTTCTGAGTATGTCATTAATATCAAAATTCTTTATTTAAAAATTAAAAATTGATTTTATTTATTCTGCTGTTGTTATTGACTGCTGTTTTTATTTAACTCGGAATTACAAACGAGTTTACACACAAAAAATGTCAGACTAATAATTAATTTCCGTATTTTTAATTACGGAAACGAAAGTTCATGATCAATTGCTGTTTTCGTCATCTTTTGAATTTATTTACTTTTTCACTTACGCATGAAACTGCTGTTGATTTTCAAATAACTCGTTAATCCAAAAACATTCCAAGCTTCTTTTTATCGCTTACATTAAAAATTACAAAACTATTTGCAACTAAAAACTTTGCTTTGCCTCTAAAAGTTAGTCAATAAAATCATCCCAACCTTCCGTTATCCAGAAGCAATAAAGAAACTCCGAAATAACAGAGCCATCATCTATCAATTACCGCGAGCTCTCGAAGATTAACAGCTCCCCGTAAAACCCCGTAAAAAATTGAATGACTCCGAAAAAACATCGACACACCGACTCCGCCACCGCGGAGAATCGATCCTCCCCCCGTTCACGTTTCCGCGCGTGAAAATCCCTCTCCCCCGCCGCTCCGATCGACTTGGCTCCGCTCCCCATATCTCCGAGTTTACGGAAAGAGGACGCGTGAAGTGGCCCGACAATGGGGAAGCGCTCGCGACAATGCCTGCCTCTCCCGCGCGGAAGGTCGAGGAAAAATTGCGTCCGACTCGCGCGTGAATGAGGCCTCCGCCGGGCTATGAATGAGGAGGAATCGTAAAAAAATGGAAGGGAATATAGCTCTCGCGCGCGCGGCGTATAATCTCGTGGGAGTTTATGAAAAAAAACGTGCGTGTGGTCGCAGGTAGAGAGTTCGGCGCGACAATGGGGTAGTCTATAAATTTCGTAGATTCGGTGGAGAATCGGGAGTTATGGGGTGTATTGGTGCGGGAGATGACGAAAATGAAGAGCCGGAAAGGAGAGGAAGGACTAAATTGACCACTGTATTTTTCTTCTTCCTTCTCTTGTTCGTGTGCTTTATTGCTCGAGTGGACTGGGCTGTATTGTTTTGGAAGGGCAAGTTCTCGATTGAGGAATGCTGATGGGATGTTAGATAATAATGTCGTAAAGGAGTCAATGTTTGAGCGGATATTCTGTGGATAACAGTGGATTATAAATTTTGGAAAAATTGATTTATAAAATTTATGGTCATATTAAAAATTATTTTATTGTTAAGTGAAGTTAAAAGAAGTTAAAAGAAGATAAAGTACGCAACAGACAATAATAACAAATTGTTAGAAAAAATATCGTAATTAATTAATTTATACACCATAAAATAGTAACGTATTCAATATTAATTATTATTTAGAGTTAACCTCTTCTGACCGATGTCCACATATCAAAACCATTATACATATTACCTTATTTGCACAACAAAATTCAAATATTAACCATATGAAATTCGTTAAACATAGTTTATTTCATTTTTTAACCCGAAGTACAAAAAATACAAAAAAATGCAAAAGCTATATAACTGTAAATTTCATGTTTCTTGGTCAAAAGAACGACAAATTAATGAAAAAAAAATTTTGTTTAATGATGTATTTATGGCGCCGGCCAGAATAGGTTAACAACCATAAATCTAAATCCACCTTCGCAAAAATCATCTTGATTAGAAAAAAGCGTTAAGAAAAAAATCTTCCGATCCAAAATTCAAAGCCCATCAATAAACGAAAAATCTTAAAAAACCGTCCTCCACGAATCTCTCGGCCCTCTCTTGCGGTCGCGCGCTTGAATGGCCCGGACGACAAGTGACCGCGATATTATAATGGCCCCTCTCGAATCCTCTCATCCCGACTGCTCTCTCACGGAGTGAGAAAGAGAGAGGGAGGAGGTACATAATTTATCGTGCGAAATGGACCGGGCGCGATCAATGAGGGCGTATTTAGGCTGGACGAGATTCTCGAGGGTGGCATCTCGCGACTCCTTTGGGAAAGTCGTTGAACTGGAAGTGGGACGCTTTTTTCTTGGGGACTCGGTCCTTTTCTGCTGCCTGAATGGAGCGACTCGAATAGGAAGGAGATCGCACTTGAATGTGAGATCCTGAATAATTGCCGAATGCGTTGGTGGGCGGAATGTGTGTACTGCTGAGAGATGAGCTTGGGATGCTGTATACTTTTATAACTGGGAGGTCGATTATTGGGGACTTAAATCACGGAGTTTATCGCCGATAGTGAATGTCCTTATCAAGGCACAATGTCGAGTGCGAATTGTTGTAGAAGGAATAAACTATTATTATGTTTTATTTGTACAAATATAAGAATTTTCATTAAACTGAAATCGAACTTGGACACTGAAACAATGGAAACTGGAAACATATTCCTATATTGATGAAAAAAATGAGTTAAATATTATCTTTCGTTCTTGTATTTTCAACAAAATATATTCGAGCCACTTATAAATTTGCGATCAGTAATTTTACAATTAAGATCAAACACTTTTAAATGAACTGCAATGAAATCGGTCTCACGCTCGAAAAATAGGCCAAAAAGGCCACTACTGTGCATCCGCGCTATAAATCCGGAGACAATACCTTTGTGTACCTGTTCTGGTCAAGCGGCTGAATGGCGAGAGCGGCAACAAATGACCGTCAGATTTTACGACGTGACTCTCGAGCATTTTGCTACCGGACGAGAAGTGGCCTTTTCGAGGCTGCTTTTGAGGATTTGGGCTAAAAAAAGTGCGATGGGCGTTAAAAAAAAAAAAAAGAAGCGGGAGCCGCGCGACTTGCGGGTCCGTCATTTAGCATTCAATGACGAGGGCGTAACTCCGCACGATGAAGCCTCTCGCGGTGTGGTCTTCCCAAGTGCTTTTTATTTGTGATTTATGGCTTTTCAAAATTTTGGACAATATTTTGCTGAGGCCATTCAAGTGTAATGACAAATTGAGCTGGTTTTCTGTTGTGCGTAAGTGTTTCTTTTAAGAAACTTCTGTTTCTTTTATTGAACTTATTGAAGAATTATTCTAAGACAAATATAAATATACAATTTTGATATATGCCGATTAAACAAAAAATTAGTTTTATTTTAAACGTACTAAATATATATATACTTCCTAAAGAGTACTAATTTTTGAATAGTGATTTAAAATATAAAAATTGATATTTAAAATTAAATGACATTAAATTTATCATTATAGTAATGGTACTACTTCGAGTAGTACTGAATTTGAATCGAAGCCGAATTTTGATGTCAAGCTCGAAGGTTCAATTCGATCATATCGCAATGCATTAAGGGATATTCAACAAAATTTTTAAAATGGATTGATTGATCAATATTTATTTTTTATTTCATAAAAGATTCGATGTAAGGTAATAAAAGAAATTCGTATAGGTGTATTGCGAAATGTCATTTCGGTTATAGGTGGCAACGATGTGTTTATTATTTTACTGCGCCGTAAGCGCGCTAATGAATTTCTACTAGTAATAGTAAACATAATTTAAGTGTCAATATAAAGATTGGAAATCTTGACCTTACAATGACTAAATTTAAAATTCACTTCTGTTGTAGACTCAGGATCTTAAACGACTGTTTTTAGTTTTAAATTATTTTTAACATTCAACAATAAGTTTAGATTTGTTTAACTTCGTACAGAGGCTCTCCTATCCGATTGCCAGCAGGTCCGTAATTACAAACGAGAGTCACTGACCTATAAGGAGGACGTCTTCTAAACTTTATTGCGCCGCATCCGATTTTCTGAGTTTTTCCCCAGACCATTTGAGTATAGTGACTAATTAGTCTACTTCGCGGTCCAACTGAATAGGAACGTCTGTCAACATAAAATTGTGAAAAAAAGTGAAGAGTATTTAATTATGTAGATGGCAAAAACTGTGGTTGACATCTTAAATTACTTACGTGTAATTAGAAGCTCTATTTCTATCGTGGTATGCGACTTCTGAGGACCACTTTCGAACCAGACTTTTGAAGTTAAAATCACTGGTTTTTTTAATAGTTAAACTAAAGACAAAATTTTGGCCAACAGGAAATCGAGCTACACATTAATATTTGTTCTTAAAAACTCAATTTTATAAAATAAAACAACCCGATCTTCTTACCAACGTTTCTACAAGTATCCTCACTGTAACTGCACTGATTAGCCCATCTTTGTGCGATTGTCGCTAATTCATCGTCCCATTCCTTAAAAAAAAAAAAAAATGTATATACATTCACTGATTTATAATCGAAGCGAAAGACCAAAATAATTTACCAGTTTCGACATATTTACTGCTGGAGGCTGCGGTCCAGGGCTTCCTCTCATCTCTTTTCCAGACGCTACTGTTTCTCTTAAATCATTGTGATATTTTAAAATTGCTTCCTTGTCCTTGGCCCCTAAGCCTATTCCCAGGATTTCCTTGCATCTAGCCGCCGGTCCTGGATTCTTTGGAATTCAAAATCACAACGGTTTTTGGATTTTTAATAACTATTTTCAACTAATGCATTTGCAAAAGCTTGCAAACTAGATAGTTTCCATAAAAACGGAGTTGGTGGGATACGTTTTGTATTTATTTTGTACATAAATAGAATCTAATAGGAATCTGAATAACAAATAAGTATTATCTATAAATATTATGTGGGTTTACTTACTGGATGCCTACACATTACATGACTCCTCGGTTTACACGTTTTTATTGAGCAATAATCTACGTTATTATCAGCACTCGTAAATTCACTGACAACAATTAGTGGTACGAACAAAATTATTAAGTTTTCCAACATCTTATATTGTTTTTGTCAAGTCTTACTTCCAACTGAGATCGAGTTTTTAATCGCAGTTATTCTTTTAAAAATGATTATCAAAACGAAATGGCAATTTACATTTTTTATTGCAAATTGACTTGCATATATACGTACTTACAAACTTTACTGTGTTTATTACCTTTAGATACTATGAAGGAAATTCGCGTCATAACGCAAACTTCTACTAGTTAAGTCTGAAATCCGTAAAAAATTTGAATATTTTTAGGTCTATGCGTTTAATTTACGTAAATCATACCATTAATACATTCCAGTTTATGTTATAAAATTCAACCAGTGTTAGGAATATTTTCTTTCTCCAAAAAAGGTCACCAGATATTTTTCCTTTAGTCGCCTAAATTAATAGCCCAAACCGCAACGTAAATACAGTTCTCAAAAACGGCTACTGAGAACCGCCATCGACTCTTTCAAACTTCTACAAAAAGAATTTATGTTCCCACTTTGAGGTTTTATGGTCGAGAGATCGGCAGTCGAAATTTATTGTGCGAAACAGATGCAGCGAAGCGCAGGTCGATCGTTTAACGATCAATGGCGGACGCGGAACTCGGTTGATGGTCTCTTTTCTGTACCGTCTTTCGTTTAGAAGAATTTTTTTTAAAGATATTCTATTGACCATTTCTCCTTCTGTACTTACTAGGAATGATTGATACGTAAATTGATCGATTTTAATTTTTTGAAGTTTTATTCTAGTAAAATTTAAAATCATTTTGTTAACTTTTCTTAAGAGTTTATTTTATATTAAAAAACAAAGTTAATCAAAAAAGTAAATTTTAATGCTGCTTTGTTTTTCTCTTCTTTAGCTTTCATCTTTTATCTTATTGTAAATAGAAAGTTTTATAACTGAAATCGATATATTTAGTAAACACTATTATTCACTACGTTTACTTTAAAGAATAAATTAGTACTACTTCAATCTTCTTTCGAATTCAATTGGAATCTGAATAGTTTATTACGTAAAAATGAACTATTACTTCAATATAATTACAATATTTAAAATACAATATTATAAGGTTGCATACATTTCCTAACAGCAGCTGTATCGAATCTAAAATGTTGGTTTGTTATGTCTCTTCCGAGGTCTCTTCATACACTGTCAGAAAACTTCCATATATATAGACCAAAGTAAAAAGTTAGGCGAGTTTGATGTATTCCATATTACCAATGATGATAATAACATAAAAAAAACATATTTTCAATTTATAAATGTTTCAATAACCAAAATTACAACATATATTCAAAATGACCTATTTCACACTCATGTATGTCAATCGAATACTTTAATTAACTATTTTGCACTACATATACAATAA
>UCOL01004312.1:0-15157 GCA_900474335.1 Ormyrus nitidulus
GAACGGACGCGGCTTCCTTCATATTTTAATATTAGAAAACATATCCCAAAGTTGCAGGAAAATCCATTACCCAAATGTCGTATACTCTCCTTGTGAGAATAATATTTGAAAATAACAGTAGTACGGAACCTCCATAGCAATGACTATCACAACAACATTGCTATAATATTAGCAATATTCATGTGGCATTGATAGCCACTGCTATGAGGGAAATATAACAAAAATATGTTCAAAACACAAAAATCATTTTAAATAATTCTTGTTCTTTATATTGTATATACAATTGATATCTAACGTAAAACGCGCATCACGTCAAAGCCATCCGCGCATTCCGTAGAGGTACACATTTCATGAAAAATGCCTCTTTCGTAAGAAAGAGACTAAATACATCCTACACGAAAAAACTCTGCACGCTATGAAACACATGCTTTGAAAGTAATTAATATGATGCGCCAAAATGCATCAATCACTAATTCACTTAATGACTCATTGGCGTAACTTGAAATTTTAGCCAGTTCAAATTCATAAACCTGAACTTCGGAGTATCCATTACACGAAATCTGCTAGGTTGTAAGAACAAGCAATGCAGCATCATTACCGGGCGTAAATATAAGTCAAGCGTATACACATCGTCAAAATCGATCGCGAACGTCTAAGCTGATGGCGAGGGCCGGGCAAACATCATTAAAAATTCAGCAAAACACGTCTATACGATGATGCTTACGCAACTATCGACGAACAGGCCTCAGGCTACTTGCTGACTGTACCTTACAACCCCGAGTTACAGCTTCGATCTCGCAACTACATCTACTGCGCCAAGCACCGAGAGAGAGAAAGAGAGAGAGAGAGAGAGAGAGAGCCAGAGAAAATCAAGTGATCTATCGATTAACCTCCGTCTAGCTCGTTACTTTTTTTAAAAATTAACCTTCGCGAGCCGGGGAATTATTCGAGTGAGAAATATTGGGCTCGACGTCAAAGCCACACGCGGCCGCGTCATTATACGTGAAAAATTGCTGATCATTCCCGGCCGAGATTCTTCCACGAGTCGCGGATCGGCCGCTAATTACCGGCCGGAGCTTTCGAGAGCTTTTAAGATGGAGAAATGTGCTTGTGAACATAGCGGGCTTTGATTTATGGAGAATTTCAACGGCTTAATTTACGTTTCAGAGTGAAGCGTGGACGTCGATTTAAAATTGTATTATGCTTTATTTTATTGGATAATTTCGAATTTGACTTTTTAGTTTAAATCGAGCTTTAATTGAGCAATTAAATTAGTGTCAAATTTTCGCTGCAGTGCTTATTAAGAAGTACAAATCGTTGTTCATGTTCAATTAATTAATAATATATATTGGTCCGAAAGCGCGATAAAAATAAAATGAAAGTCCAAACCTTAATTAAGGACATCTTTCTGGATGAATCGGTTGAGTGAATATGTTCCAAAACGATAAAACTTATTACAATTGCAAATGCATGTAACACTGCGCCATTGAGATCTCCCCCTCGAAATTACTTCCAAATTGGGTCAATCAAAAGCTTTCTGCTACTCCACTAAACTAGGTTAATAACAAAAGTTACAGTTTTTGTTAAGAGGTCATTGAACTGATATTTAGTGTTCTCGCTAAACTATGACAGGCACTTTGCTTGAGTTTGCAAAGTAATGATGATGTTTCTTTTAATGTGAACTGCTTTACGGTTAAGATAGGCGATTTAACTTGATTACTTTGCAACTTAACGTGCATGACTTTGGAGTTTAATGTAAAACCGCGATTTGCCTTGTTACCCAATTTACTCAATTCAAAATGTTTAATGGGAACGATTATTTTCCAAACGCGTTTGCTTCTGTTTTCAATTTCTGCAAATTCGCAAGCTTTGCAGTTTTAGCTTGCTTTTCTGTTTTAAATAATTAATCAGTGCTATTGAACTCTCGAATTTCAAGCCCAAACAATTAGCCCATGCAAACATCAACCATTTCTAAATATAACAGTCCAATTTGCTTGTCAGGTTACAACTACAGCTACTGAACTCAAAATAGAAGATATTATCAGCAGTTGAATGGCCTAACGCAGCCAAGTATAACAAACAAATACATTCACGAAACAGTGTGAATCGACAATCGCTATTTCGAACTTACAAAGATAACTAACTTCAATGAACTTCGTACCACGTAATTATGTTAGAACGGTAATTTGCCTCAAATACGGAAAGCATTAGTACCACATTTGAATTTTAGTACAAGTAGAATATTTAATTGCACTGAAAGTTTTACCGATTTTTTATAAATAAAACGCACGCTTTGTAATTCAATTTTCTTCAACCTCCGAGTACAGACACAAAACCCAGTTACAAAAACAATCAAAAAAAACCTCCGGAAACTCGCATGATAAACTTGCTGAAAATTTCTCCCGCTCAAAACGCGCATTCTTTCCGACTCAAAAATCCCAAACATAGTCGATCTTCCCATCGCCGACGGGCAGCAGGAGCAGCAGCAACAGCAACAGCACACAAAACGATCTTTCCGAGCAAATCCGCCGGGGTTTTCCAGAAAGTAGGAGCCGAAAAGCTTTGCGGTTACCTACCTGCGAGTTAGCGCAATTTGTAGCGCCGGCCATCTCTCAAACGTTTCTACTCAGCCGGGCAGACGCGGCCTCTTCCTCTCTCTCTCTCTCTTTTCCAACCGCAAAAGCCGGCGCGTGCTGCCAAAGCCCGGCGCCCGCAAGTTTACGAACTAAAAGCAGATTTAAACAAATACCGAGAACCTTAAGCCTCCGGTATCTGCGCCTGACTCCGGACCCTGGGATCGACGGAAGACTGTCCGCCTTCATTAATTGGAAACAATTGCGGGAGGCTTCTTGCCCGGGATGAATGGCTCCGGCCGACTAATTTGCATGTCATAATACCGATGCGCTGCTTGTTTGCTTTGAGTTTTCTCGCGGTCGTTTGTTTGCCCGAGAGCTTCTCTCCCCTGTCTGCTAATGGAGGCGTGGAAATACTCGCTCTCTCTCTCTCTCTGTGTTTGCGAGAGCAAACCGCAGAGAAGTTTATCAGTTTTTTTGGCGGAAATATTAGGAGGCTGCGCGCGCGCGCGCGGCCCTGTTCGTTTTCCCGTATTACGCAGTAAATTTTTATGGCCGATGTGCGGGGAATCTATTTTTTCAATATTTCGATAACGGTAATGGGTATGTAAAAAGGCATAAAACCTCGCGCGGTCAGAGGCACACTCTGCGCAGCCGCGCTTCGGATATATTTTTTGGATTCCGTATGCGTGTTCGCGCCGGTAACAAACAGGCTGTTTTACAAAAAGAGAAATTCCGAAATTGCTTTTGTAGGATGTAACGTTTTTTTTTTCTTTTTAAATATGCGGATTTTCCTGCGTTTTTTAACCAGTCGGAACATTATTTCTGTTATTTTATTATGAAAATTTAAATAGAATTTAAAAACTTATGACTTCCTAGTAGGTTATCTATTTCAAAAGTATATATACCTGTAATTGAACATGAGGTTTTCAACAAATATACGGTAATTATTTAGTAAGGTAATTAATTAAACTATTTAGTAAGGTAAATAATTAATTAAACTATATGAACTCTGGTGAACAATTACTGGTGTATATATACTAAATATATCCTATATAGCTAAGAACCCTGATTAATTAGGCTGTACGCGCGTTTATTAATATTATAGCAAACAGCTTTCAAGTTTTGGATATAAAAAATACGTACATATAGCTTTTATTCTTGTATGTTCACAGGAAGAAAAGTAGCAAACGATGCGTTTGGAGAAATCGCCTTCCCACCACTCATTGTTAAATTTTGTATTGTCGGGCTGCGAGTCCTCATGGTTTCGTAATAAACAGCAGATAAAAAATTTACTGCTTGCGTCGACTACTTTCTTTACCCGTACCTGCAAACCGGTTCCTTTCGATCCTAAATTTACCCTGGCTGAGATGAGCTGGTCCGGAGGAGGGAGGAAACGTAGGATATTATTATTTCAGTTTTGTTGATTAAAAATTTAAATAGCAACCGTACGTAGGGTAAGTGTCCCCGTTGATCCACGAACCTAACCTCAACTTTTTCATTTAAAATACACATAAAGTCCCGAAATAGACTCAGCACCGTAATTAGGACACTTACTTTATTCTGTTCAATTAGATTTTCTAGTTTTCGTTTCTTCACGGTATTTTTGATATTTATCTCTAATTTTTTCAATTAAGTAAATGGAACAATTTTTAGTTTAGTAAAAGTAAGGTACTTTTATTATGTTTCTTTTCACACTTCGACATTGCCTTCGGTGACCCATAACTTGGAGATAGGCTTCGCAATAATTTGAATCCGTACGAAGACTCCGAAAACTAAAATATGTAGATGGGGAATTCTGCGTTTTGACCTTTTGGCATTTTAATTTCCGTAACTAAATACCATATCATATAAAACTTAAATCTGCATTTTTGGGAAATATGACTATTTGATTTTTAACGTTTGGAATTATACATTTTGGATTTTCTTTTTCGTAATTAATAGATTATAGTATGAAGACTTTCTGAAACGTGATTTTCTAAATTTTGAACTGTGCAAAAGTATATCGTCTGGTTTTTTGGCTTTTCCGAATTTTGTACCTTCGGGTAATATAATTCCTAATATGACTCCTATAACAATACAAACAAACAAAAATCAACGCGCGCAAATTCAGTTTTTTAGTTTTCTAAAAAACGAAAATGTCATTAGTTTGCCTTACTTTACCTGACGCACAGTTTTTATTATTTGAATAGAGGACATAACTGTTCATCAGATTCATTTATATTCATTGAATGTCGCATGACCTTCGTTAACACAAAACAATATTTCCCGCAAGGCCGCCTTTTAAATTCGAACCGTCAATTACAAAAGGCATAATGTGAAAGAGCATCGATTCGAAACTAAAAATAACGACGGTCGAACGAGACTGACATAACGCGCTCCATGAAAAGGCGTGAAAAACAACAAAGCCCGCCGAGCCAAGCAGGTCCCGTTTTGCGCCCGGATTCTGCGCATTATTCGAAACGAAACGTCGGCGCATCCACGCTCGATGTATTCTTTCGGCATTAGTTTAGCTCGCCGCGGCATAATAAACGCGCGCAACATATTGCGGTGCGGCGGCGCGCGCCTAAATCAACGACAAAAGCAGCGGCGAACGAGTCTCGATCCCGGGGAACAGAAGAGGGCGCGAGCGGCGGCGGCGGCGGCCGTTCGACAGAAGCGCCCGGATAACGACTGCTTCCGCAGATGACTTGTACATGAATAATACAAATGCGCGCACCTTTCCATACATACGCTCCACCCGGTTCTATACATAAATCTATTCCGAATTCTAGCAAACATTCCCCAAAGCGACTAACTTCTCTCGCGCCGCCGCCTACCGACGCCGCTTCGCCTCCTTTTGCTCTCTTCTGTTTGCCCGAATTTTACTTTGTAGCCTCGTTTGCAAAGGTAAGTAAATCGTCGCCTTTGAAAGGGATCGGTTTTATTTGCAAAAGTTTATTGGCACAGCTTTGCAAAAATTAAACCGTCTTTTAGATTATTTACTTTTTGATAAAGTAATGGTTCAATCGGCAACAATTAATTGTGGAGTATTTTTAAAATTTTTAATTATTTAAAATAGTTATAACGAAAGGAAGATTTCCAAGAAAATACAAGCTAAAATTGCGTTGATGAATTTTCTTGCCATTTTTATTCTAAATCTTTGTTTGGCTTAAACTTTTGAACAGATAAAATTTTTTGGATAAACTGTGTTTAATCGACAGGATTAAATTCTTACTTTTCGAATTACGCCAACGAAAGTACTTTAAATTTTTCTTAAACTTTAGCTAAAAGAGCACCCAACTTTTGGAAAATCGAGCTTTACACGAAACGGGCATGGCTTCTTTCATAGTTTCATTTGCAGAAAACATATCGCAAACCTACAACGGAAATCCGTGACCCAAACACGCGAGACTCTCCTTGTTAGTTCTCTAAATTGGCTGGATTTTCATTTCCAGGATTCACTGACCGCGATTGAAGATTTTCATGAAGATTGTACGGCACGAGCACGCACATTTTCCCGAGTTTCATGAAAATCCAGGCTGAAAACGCCGCAGACTCCACAGTGCGTTAATTAAATTACTGCCGAGTTAAAAATAGAAATATTCTTTGTATACATTCATGCTCCTCCCGCGCGGTTCTTTCTGCAAAAGGCTGCCGTCCCCAATGGAAAAATAATTTTCCTGCTCTAAAAACAGCGAATCCGCATTTCGCAAGCACTTCTTTGCGTTCTACCTTCCCTTCGTAATGGACGTTTCCAACAGTTAGTAAACTCGCTTTGACGTCGGTGCATTTAACAAGATCAACAGATGCGCAATTGTTGTGCATTCACCGTGCGCATAAGACGCGAATGAATTCGAAATCGGATACTCGGATCGGCCTTGATCTCGCTTTCCGCGGTTTCGCGCATCATTGCACGTCCGTTTGCTTTTTACTGGGCTACATTGTATGGCTATAATGTATTATCTCAAGAAATATTGACAGTGTATGAATAGCGGGATTCGCTGTAAATCAATATATCCGGGAACCTGTGGAGTAGTAATAATTTAATATGCAGACTGATGATTAAAGCGAGAAGCTTTCCGGATTATCGAGTCGATAGCGTATTTAGTAACCGAATGAATGGTGCAGCATTTTTGTTTTCTAAATTGAAGTCAACCTAAATGTAATGTTGCAACAACTGAAACTGAAATTTTGTAGCAAATTTAAAGCACAAAAAACAATTAAAGAGAAACTTGAAATTGCTTTGATTCCGATATCTCGTTAGTATAAACAATTTTTTTTATAAAAAAAAATGAGATCTCATCCGAACGAAAGAGCATTTCAAAAAATGAAAATCCCAAAGCTCCGCGCAGCGAAAACGCGAGCACCAACCCTTAAACTTGATTAAGCTCGTTTCGGTTTGCTATAACGAAACGAAGTTAATCGAGCGCAAAGAAAAGCGCATCTCCGGTTACGCCGATTTTTTCGTTCGAAAAAAGCTCTCTCTCTCTCTGCCTCTCCACCTCCGAAGCGCAAAACATTATTAAAGTAAATTAAATGATGAAAAACTAATGAAAGAGAAAAAAGCGCCGCGCTGCGAAATCCCCCTTTCTTTTATTTCATCCGTTAAAAGTATCAGCTTTTCCTCTTCTCCTGTAATCTAACGCTTAGGAGAGCCTCTGCCTCTCTCTCTCTCTCTGTGTGCGCGCACATTTTTTTTCCAGGCGCAACCCGCGCGCCGTGGATTAAACTCAAGCCGGCCGTTCGTGTTCCGCAGCGGGCCATTTTAACCCTGGGAAAAAATTTCATTCTCGCATGAATAGAACCGCCAGATCGAATATAGTCCGCTGATGGAAAAAAACTTTCCATTCAACAGATTGTACGGTCCCGCTCTCGGCGATTTTTTTCGCGACCATTTGCTTGTATATATATATATATATATATATGTGTGTGTGTGTATACATATATGTATGTGTACGACGTTTTCGGCTCGTTTTGCGGATGAGAAACTTTGAACCGCGGCCTCTTTTTGTTTGCGCGACGCTTCCTTCTCTTTTTCGACGCGGCAAATCGCGGTTTGCCTCCAGTTTTATCGGCCGATCAGCCGGTACGGACACACTTGTTTTTTCTCTCTCTCTCTCTCTCCCCGCGGAACTTTTCTTTCGCGCCGGGAAAAACAAATGCGCGAAACTTTGAGCAACTTGGCGAAGGGCGACCGAATCGATTCGCGAAAAATCCTTTTTTAATGCTCTCTCTCTCTCTCTCTCCCCTCGTCGTCTCTCGAACCTTTATTTTTTAATTTCGCGAATAAGGAGAGGGCAATATTTTTGCGCTCTCTCCCACTTAGCCCGCGGAAAAAATCTATGACTCCAATATCACGTTTTGGAATGCAAAGAATTTATAATTAAAAAGAATTTAATTCGCCGAGGTGAGCGGATACTGCGAGGTGGCGAAAAAAATTCAGCGACGAACTTTTTGAGATAATATTAGCAGAATAATCCGGCAGTTCTAAGTAGACTCCGACTGCGGCGGCGGGACGGCGCGTCTCGATGTACTCGGCCCGTATCTACTTGCTTGATTTAACTTACAATTTTTTGTGAAAACTTCGCGCGCCTTTCTGTCGGGTTGATTTAAGCTTTTCTCAGGGGCAATTCGGAAAGAATAATTTCCGTTTGTTATTAAATCTTCTTAAGTGTTTAAATTCGCCTTCTACGGTATTTATGTCCAAAATATTTTAAGTATTTTACTGAAAAATTTTTATTCAAAAAACTAAATTTATTTAAAAATTTTACATTTTTTTTTTCAGATATAATGGAAGAGCCATAGAACGAAATATTTCGAGCAAAAAAAAGTTTCCAGAGGGCGAAAATCGAATAATCGTTCGGTACGATACAATATTTTCGCCAACGAACTAAATCTAGGCGCCCTGATATACCGTACATTGCCCGCAGAGCAAAGAAAAGCTGCACCATTCGCACTCCCGCAGGGCTTAAGCAAACACCCCCCGGAAATAATGTTCCCCGTAATTAAAAGGGCGTAAGCTCGTTTTTACGAAAATGAATTAACAATTAGCCGTTCGGGCGAATGCGGAAAATCCCCTCAATTAAAAGGCCTCTAGGCGGAGGGGGGGGGGAGGAGAGGGGGAAGGACAAAAAAGGCGCAGAAGCGCGCCTCGCGCCGATAAGGTTTATGGAGCTTGACGCTCGAGCATAAAGCGACTACACGCCGTCGCGACAATTAAACGGATGTAGATAAAAACTTGAAATCCCCCCCACCCCCCTCCTCCCTTTCGCCTCAGCGCGGGACTAAG
The DNA here is from genome assembly GCA_900474335.1 of Ormyrus nitidulus. NCBI lineage: Eukaryota > Metazoa > Arthropoda > Insecta > Hymenoptera > Ormyridae > Ormyrus > Ormyrus nitidulus. The sequence goes on from UCOL01004312.1 coordinate 8,845, forward strand.
CCAACAGATAAGCTTTATAGAGGCGTTTAAAAATATGACGTACTGCAATTATACGCGCGGCTAAGCTCATATAAGGCGGGGGAGGGGAGGGGGAAAAATTCCGTCTTGTTAAAGCAGGTGAAATATTTCGGGCCTACAAATTACGAAAATTAGACAGCTTAACGTCTCCCGGCCCCTACGTGACGCTGCAAGCGATGACCTGCATCCACTCTCTCTCCGGCGGCGCCTTTCATTACGGAGCCTCCCGACGAGAGAGGAGGTAAGAAGGGACGGGAAATCTAAAAGCTCTCGCTCTCCTCTCTCTCTCTCTCTTTGAAGCCTTTTTCTTCCCTCCCAGCCGGGGGCTTAAAAATATCTTATCGCTCCTCGACGCGCTTCGAAAAAGGGCCGCTATTAGCATGTACTTATTCGCTAAATAATTGGAGGGGAGGGGGGCTGTCTCGGGGAGAGAGGCCGGGCTGAATAGTCCGCCCGCGGATACGCGATTAATGCGGAAGTTTGCGCAATAAGCCAGCTTTTTCGCGGCAATTAAAAGATAATTTGACGTTTAATTTAATAACCGGAGAGCGCTGCTTTAGCAAAGGCGGGGGAAGACGCGCGTTTAGTTCAAAGTGGGGATCGAGTACACAGCATATTATAGAGCCGTGAATAATTGATTCCGGAGGGCGAAACCCGAGTTTGCCGGATTGAGTAAACCGGTCGCTGTCGGTTTTCATTTTATTTGCCGACGCTCGATAGTTGACTGCGCGGACTATGCGGATTTTTAGGGGCTGTAAAAAGCTCGTTGGCAACGCTTAAAAAAAGCGAGTAGCTGTTTACACGTCCGCGAAAAGCTCATCGGATTCAATCTGGTTCAAACCCAAAGAATTGAATTATTCGTTCGAGTTAAAAAAAAAAAAAAAAAAAACCAGGACAAGACGTAAAATATTTAAAGCGCGAAGCGGTAGTTTAGCTTTAACCGGGGAATTGTATATTCCTCATTCTATCCTCTCAGTTATTTCACGTTCAAAACCCTTCTGGCTTATAAAATCTTTCGCGTCTGGGGAAGTATATACTGCCTATTCTCTACTGACGAGCTCGGCAGACACTTTCAAGCGAAACGCAACGAGTCATGAAGAGACGCGAGATTACCGCCCGTATAATTCTCCTTTTGCAAAAAATTTCTTCGCTCCTCTTTTTGCCTCCATTCCGCGCCGATGACTGGATGGTACATTTTCGTGAAATTCAAAGGGTTTTTGTTTTCTTTTTTGATTAATTTTGTTGATTTTATCGCAGCTGGGCAGAATGCGTATTTACGCGTAAGAGTACTGAGAGCTGGACTTACGAGCGCTGCGAGTAATACAGGGGAGTCATAACAGCATTATCGCCCTCGGATACTTACCTGAAAAATAAAGGAAACACGTTAGTAAAATGTTTATTATTGCGTTTATTAGTTTTATTAGGGAACTCGTGAAAGTGTTTTTAATGCGAGGAGCTTTATATTTTTTAGAAATTAAGGCGATGTTGTTTCGACTCAAATTCTGTTTTTACTACTGTAATAGATATTTTAATTTAAAGAAAATAAAGAAAAATTTCATACAATATTACAATGGTTTATAGTAAATTTTAGAAGTGAAAATTTATTAGAAAATGTGGTATTTTTTTTTAGATTTTTAATTGGAAATTCTAATTGAATTTTTATTGCAAAAATTTTTCTCCATCTACATTAAAAACTTTTTGTTCGTATTTTTAATCAATCGTATATGTAAAAAGAGATTATTAGAGGTTATTAATTAACTATAAATATGGAAAAATTTGTATTTTGGTCTAATATGTTCGAAAATATTATTAGTACCCATTTTTATATAATTTCGTTCGAGACAAAGAAGGTTTAATTAAAATAATTGCAGGCTGTAAGTTTATAGAATTCGCTTTTTTCACAATATTACAGATTTTCAACAGAATTTTTTTAAACTTCTGAAATTCTGATTAACATTCGTAATTGACTTATTAATCAATTACGAATAAAGTGCTTTCTGCTTGATACTTTTATTAAAAATTTTAATAAATTATCGCGTAATTAACTTACAAACGTTACTTTAACGCGAGATTACTTAAAATAAAAAAGAGGCGAAATGCATTTCGAGGGAAAGTTGGAGAAAAGGGTCTCGCGCAAAGGGCAGCTTAGCAAATCGACAAACTATCCAATACAAATTTAATATCGTAAAATCTCATTACGCTGTTTGCTCCAAAGTTTCCTATCTGAAAGTGAAAATAACCAGCGTTTTAACTTGTTCCATTTTCTCGGGTATCCGGCCTTCAAAAATAACCAACTCCTGAATACCAACTCATTTTAAGTTTCGGGAAAAACGAGTATTGAAATGCATTAACTTTCTTATTCTGATCCAAATATAAAGAGTTTTTATCTCAATTTCTATAATATGTATTATGTTCATTGAGAAATATTGGAAGTCACTTTATCCTTAAAATAATAAAATTATTTAAAATAATATTCCCTTTTTACTTAAAAAGTGCAACATACTGAATTGATTAAATAAATCAATTAACACTTAGAGGGCCGACATTTCAAAAATTTTAAGCTTATAATTTGTACTGAAAAGTAATCTGAGGTCCCGAAGTTAGAACCAAATCAAGGTCGAATATTGGCCGGTCAGATCATGACACCTCAAGGCGTCATCCCGGCCCGGGATGGTAAATGCCCATCATGTTAAATTATGAATTTTTTTTTAAAAAGTTTATAAAAACGTTTCAAAGACCTTATCAAGGCTTGAAATATACAGATATAGGTTTTCGAGGTCGCTGAACACAATTCTGCAGTCAGAATTGTAAAATACAAAATGACTGCCAAAATGAGATCCAATATGGCTGCCTTTTTGAACTAAATTTGATATTTTTCACTGATTATGTTTGAAATAATCTGTGAATAATAATAATCGTGCTCGGTGACCCTAATAACCCTAACGAATTCCTTTGGTCCTACTTAACTACTCAGAAAAACTATGAGGCCTCAAGGCATCATCCCGCCCTCTAAGGGTTAAACAAAAATTTGTTCGTTTATTTCACTTTTAAAATATACAAATTCCAAATCACTATAAAGCTAATCTTACAAACAGAATCACCCTCGGGCTACTTAAAGTTAATATATTATCTAAAAATACGAAATAGGCGCGCCTGGAAAGTCTGCAGCGACGGATAATGGGAAGCATCTCCAAAAAGGCATATTTGTTCAGTCAATCTGCCGAGCAAACATTTGTCCGTCCACTAATCAAAATCCGATATTTTTCATTAAAACTCTCCGACGCAACCCATCCGCAGTATCCGTAAAATCAATGCCAGAGACAACGAACTAATTCGCTTTCGCGATTCGCAGCTGCGCAGCCATAAACACACAAGCGGAGGTAACGGCCCCCTCCCCCTCCCCAAGAAAACGTCCCCCCCCTCGAGCTTTGTATAAAATCCCGGGCATTAAAATCCATACAAAATCGGGGACCTCCCCCGTAAAAGAGAGCAACAGGCATTAAGCAGCCGCAATTAAAGCCCCTCGAATTCGCCGCGGCCTCGTAAAGTGGCGGCGGCCGCAAGTCCCGATAAATCCTTCCCGCGTTTGTCAGCGACGTTATACATACGTGCGGGGGAGCAGCAGCGCACTATCGATTCCACCACCGCGCGGCAACGGAGAGAGAGAGAGAGAGAGAGAGAGAGAGCAAATCCGCCTTAATTCCGGCCCCCTTTTTCCTCTCCGGGGGCGCGAAAGACGCTGCTCTCTCGGCGAGAGATGCGCCGCGGGAGGAGAAAGGCCGCCGCGGCTTAGAAGTTCGGGGCTCGATCGCCGATTTAGATGCAAGTTTTGCGCGCGCGCTCCGCCAGCGGCAGCCTCGTAAATTATATTTGCCCCCGCCGCGGATCGTAAAGTGTGTTTCACGCTGCAGCGGGCCCGAGCTCCTTTGCTAATGACTTTATGTTTCTGCTAAATTGATAAGTGTGATGAATAAGTTTTTCCCGGGGCAAGTAATGCCCGCTACTTTGCTCGGGGAGGGAGACTTTATATGCCGAGAGATGCTTTGGGAGATAGAGAGCTTGAAATATAGTCGTTAAAAAGTATTATACTTTTAAATAAGGGGTTATTCAACTTGAAATTTGAAAGGGGGAAAGAGTCGTTGTGAATTCTGGGCAGAGGGCAAATCGAAGCGCTATTAAAGTTAACTGTTTATTTTATAAGTGTCGGAATTTTTGCTACATTTATTTTGAAAGGAATGTGGACGAAGCAAAATTTTTGTTCGATTGAAAATACAATTTACATACGAATGCGTACGCAAATTTTTTTGAATTGTAAAATTAGCAGTCGCATTGTAAAGGGAATAAAACAATGAATTTGCTTGATTTAAATTGCTCTTTGATTGTTTTAAAACCAAAAAGTTGCGCACAATTTTCGAGGAAAAGGAATTTCAGACAAATATTTGTTAATTGCAACGAATTGTTAAAACCTCTTTTATTTTATAAATAAAATAAAACTAATAAATTCTACAATTAGCAATTTCAATTTAATAATTTCACTGATAACTCTGTAAAGGAAAAACCCCCGTTTCAATAATCATTGCAATCAATCCCTCATCCCAGTCCCGCTTTCGCCTCCCAACTCAGCTGAAATTCCTCGGGACTCGGTCAAATCGGCACCTCTCAATCCCCCGGTATCGTTCGAGAATATCAGAGCGCGCGGCGCGGCTAATTTCTTGCGCCGCGGACGCTCCGCACGCGAGGCTACGTGACGTTTCCGGGGCAGGGACGATTTATAAACGAGCGATTTTTCGCGAGTCGACGTAATTTCAAAAGCTCCCGCGCGCGCGTTCGGAGAGAGATTATGAAGCTTCGAGGGGCTTTCTCGCGCTTCGCGCGCGAAAAAAGCGCCACCGCTCGCGTGGAAAGCGCTTAATCTGGGTGGGGAAAAGGCACGGAGTACGTGTTTGCGATCGAGCTTTTTGAATAATGCATAAGCCGCGTCGAATAATTAACGTTACTCCTCGTGTAATGCCGCTTGTTTTCCTTTTTAACGCGAGAGCGAAATCATTTTAGTTTTGTAGGCAAAAAAACACATTTTTCCTTTTTTTAACCTTTACTACTGGTTCGCGTTAGATGGGATCAGCTTTATAGTTGCAAAGTAGTTTATAAGGTAGAATAAAAAGTAAAGGCTTGTTTATTGCGCTTAAAATTATACTGCTTCTGCGTGTATAGTTTTTCTTTATTTGCGCAGTTTTAAATCTGCATTTCCGACTAAACTTTAATTGTTCGCGCTCGGCGTTGGCCGATGTACGGTACCAAAAACTTAATTCCAGTCTCCGCGCAAATTATTTCTCGGAGAATGCGTGTTTCACCCACTTTTTCGAGCTCGAGCAGCAGGATTAATAATTTATTTACATTGAAAATATTGTTTACGCCTCGAGCAGCATCCGGTGCATATTTTCTAATACGCGGAAGGGAAAGAAATTTATGAAGTGCATAAGTGAGAAATATCGTTGGATCCCATTATCTCCCAACACCAGTTTTTCACGCCGGGCGCCGTTAATTTTTCATTATCAAGAGCGTCTCACCGCCTTCGTGACCGCTGTGTCGGAGCCCCCAAAACGGAATCGGCCGCGCGCGCGCAGAAAATTAGCAATTTAAAGCGGCTAAATAAATAAGGCAGCGCAGTTCTTTGCACGCGAGCCCTCGTCAAATAATGCGTTATTGCGAGCCGGCGGATCGCGACGTACATGGGTGTGTTACGCGACGATAAATTCCGGACGTCAATGAGTCGGACGGAGAGAGGAGCTCGGCGCGGCGAAAGGAAAATAGAAAAAGCGAGAGGAGATGGCCTTTGGCGATCGAGTCGCGAGCCACTATATTATTGCCGTCCTTGCTTACAATCCGGACCGCTGCTGCGAAAAAGCACAGAGCTGCAGCGGCGTGCGGATCGGGTCTTTTATATATATATATATATATATAAAAGACCCTATATATATATAGTAAACACTTTATTTGCCGCGAGACCCGAAGCGAGCCGAGAGAGTATCGAGATTTCCCGGTGAGTAGTCCGGGTATTAGTCTTGTTTTCTGGGATGCACTTTAATAAATCCGAGCCGCGCGGGGAGTAAAAATTTCTGACATCGATTTTACGGGATGATGGCGGCGCCGTGGGCAAGATTTGTCAAGATGCCGGTTTCGGAATTGAGTTTGGACGGAGCCTGGTTTTGTGAACGCTGTTTTCCTGGTAGAAAATAAAGCAGTCCTGCTGGTTAAAATATTAAGCACCACCTAATTTTTTTAAGCTAATTATTAC